>CABHPR010125493.1:23631-38118 GCA_902168415.1 Peromyscus melanophrys
TCCCTCCCTTTCTTTCTTTTTTAAATCACCCCGAGTCAAGTCAGTTTGTGTTGCCCATATACTCAGGGATGTAGGACCACCCTCTGGAGTGTAGTTGACCTAGCAGTGGCCACACCCTTAAAGAAAACGGACTCCCCTTTCCTCAGATATTATCATCTGTCACAAACCAGTAGCTCCATAGTTAGGGGTGGGGCTTGGTAAAGAAAATAATTCTTTTAAAAAACATCAGGAAAAACTTTCTTAGTCCTGGCCGTCTGTTTTTTTTTTTTTTTTTTTTTTTTTTTTTTTTTTTTTTTTTTTTTTCAGAATTTACGTAGAAGAGACCGAGTGTCTGGACACGTAACTAACAGTGCACTAGCCATGGGTGGTTATATGGGCTTGCACACGTGGAGTAAACACACGTAAATGAGTTTCTAAGGAAAGCCTGGAAAGGGCTCAGGGGCTTTCACATGGGAGTAGATGTTGCATCTCTTCTTGTGGGAAGCATGATGTGCTTCCCACAATCACTTGACTGGAGCATGTAGCAGCAGTGTTAGGGATCTTGGGGACCAGCGGTCATCAGGGCACCCGCTTGGGAATTGCTGAGCTGGAAGATTGGTGATCCGAGAAAACGGGAAAAACACCCTGATGGGGCGGTGTGAATGAAGCAATTCTGTAAGGACTTCTGCTTTCTGTTTCTCGGCGATTATTTTTAACCAGAGCAGGAGTCATCTGAAGCTCTCAGAGACTCATGGGCTCTTGTCACACGAAGGTGGCCCAGCTCTTGCAGCCCTAGAACCTCCATCTGTCCTGAAGAGAAGGTAAAAGTTGCTCTCTGGTTTTCACTTGTTTGTTTGTTTTGAGGAAGATGTCAGCAAGGCCAATGGCTTACATCCATTCCATACGTCTTTCTGGCACACACTTAGGGTTTGGCAGAGATCTATTTTTGCTTTAAAGGGACTTTCTAGTAAACAATTTGCAGGCAGTACTGTTATGTGAAGAATCTATCCTCGGCTTTTAGAAGGCGTCTCAAGCTCTGAAGGCAGGTTTTACTCTTCAGGAGGTGGATTACATGTGCATCTTGCTTCCATTCATACTTTTCTGGGTAATTAACCAGGTGAGCTCTTGCCAAATTTGGTGCACTAGTGTGTTAGCTTGGACAGGATTGATTATAGAAAAATGCTAACAGGTTAACCTTTCTTAAGAGGTCACCGTGAGCCAGGCACTAAGTGTTGTCCATGTGCTAACCATTAAACCCTCTCAAAAGCGCATTGAGTTAGTGAGCTGTGCTTTCACTCTGAGTTTTTAATAAGAGTAGACTTTCCATAATCCTGAGGGCAAGCATCAGCTGTTGGGTTAGTGTTCCTTGCAGGGCACCACATAGCAAGCTTTATGAAAGTCCTTACATTTGAGACAGTGCTAACTTTTTTTTTTCTTCTTCTTCTTTTTTTTTTTTTTTTTTTTTTGGTTTTTCGAGGCAGGGTTTCTCTGTGTAGCTTTGCGCCTCTCCTGGAACTCACTTGGTAGCCCAGGCTGGCCTCGAACTCACAGAGATCCGCCTGGCTCTGCCTCCCGAGTGCTGGGATTAAAGGTGTGTGCCACCAACGCCCGGCGAGACGGTGCTAACTTTATAAACCTCCTCGGTGGTATGTGATATACAGTTGACTTTCAGTTATTATTAGTACGTCTATCACAGGTTTGTGATATATAAAATTTGAAAAGGCATTAAGATAAGGTCTCACTTGGTATCCCATCTGGCCTTGAACTTACTATCCTCCTCCTTCAGCCTCTTCAGTGCCAAGAAATCAATTCCTAGTTTGGAATGTTTAGATATCACTAGTTATTGTCAAAATGGAGTTCACTTAGGTCTCTAATAAACAATTGTTCCTTGTATGGTTTGTGGGGTCGGCGCTTGGGATGCAAAGACAACGGTCCCCTGCTCTCATAGAGATGTCACCGAAGAAGAAGGGGCAGAGTTCTTCCAACAGTTAGCATTCCTGGAGTCATGGCGTGGAAAGCTGTTTCTTATTTTGAAGAGTCTGATGGTTGCAATAGAGATGGCTTCTCGGATGACTGGATTGTTGTCCGGTCCTGACTACGTCACCCAGAGCACCCAGCTGCAGGCTATGGGGGTACTGCTGCTCCAGGATGCGGGCTTCTCACTGCTGGGTAGAAAGGTGGTTATTGTGACAGGTGCGTCACAGGCCCTGTTGATCACCTTAAATGCCTCTCCAAAGCAGACTCAGGAGTATATCTTGCGAGGCAAATAAAGAGAGGCCATCCCTCACTACAGGGAGAGCCCTTTTGTGATAAAATAGACAGACTGGTAATACATTGGGTCCTCACAGGACTCCTTCAACACTGAAGAGTTGCATTGTTCTTGGTGCGTGGTGAGAATCCAGCTAGGGTCATAGGAGGTGGTGTTTGCCCAAGTTAAGCCCTAACCACAAATCCTATGGTTCCTTGGAGGGGCCTAGAATGACTCATCATAAAATTAGGCACCTTGTTCTTTCCTCGATCATCCCCCACTGCAGTGCACCACCACACAGCCTGCGGGAATGTTCTGGAGTGTGTGTCTCTGTGTGCGTTTGTGTGTGCGGGTGCACATGTGTGAGTGTGCTTGCACGTGTGTGCACATTGCACGTCGAAGTCAGAGGGCTTCTTTGGTGTTGTTTCTCAGGTGCCGTCCACTTTATTTTGGAAAGATTGGTTTTTATTTTATATGTAGGAGTGTTTTATTGCATGTTCAGCTTTAAAGGCAAATGGGGAAAGAGTAGCCACAAGGCTGAAATTCTACATAGGTACGTTTTAAGTTGGCAAATGTAAGCTTAAGATTCAAAGCTCTGGAATCTTATAGAACCAGAATCTGGCAGCTCACCTGGGCCCTCACAGTACCCTGAGATTCTTTCTCTAGCTTAGAGAGCTAACAAGATTAAATTTTGTGTGTGCTGTGGTGGTTATGAGGATTAAACCCAGAGCCTGTGGCCTTGCGCTCTCTACCACTGAGTTAACCCCCCAGCCTGGGGTGTGTGCTATTCATAGCTAATGAAGTCCTGTGGATAAAGGGACTGGCCGAAAGGAATGTTGGGGATTCTGGTTTTGAGAAATGATTCTTGGCTGCTCCCCAGTGTGGCTGGTGTTCTGAGCTCTTCATACCCTTAACTTCATCCAGTCTCATCACGGCCCCCCCCGTGAGGTGTGTACTCCCATCCGCGCCCGACAGCAGAAACGGATGCTCAGCCTTGGCCATTGACTTGTTCTCACCAAGACGCAAATCTGAAAGAGTGGTTTGGAGGGCAGTGGCTTAGCTTCTGCCTTGGACGGAAATTTAGCTAACTCATCCAGGGAAGAGGGAGAACAGAAAAATCATCTAGACACACGGATTGGATTGAATAAAGAAACAAACCTGTCATTTCAAAACCTTTTGGAGATAGTTAGAGGTGTTAACTGGTTATCCCTGGGTGTTACCAGGAGCCTTTTGCCAATTTTAGCTTCTACGTCTCTGACCTAGGGAGAGGGAGAGGTGGAAATCAACCCAGGGATCTAAGGAGAGTATGTGCAGAATTTTTACCACCAGGACAGACGACTCAATATGAATAAAATGTGATTCAGCACAAGATTACCCAACCAGAGGGGCCTAGAATGACTCATCATAAAATTAGGCACCTTGTTCTTTCCTCGATCATCCCCCACTGCAGTGCACCACCACACAGCCTGCGGGAATGTTCTGGAGTGTGTGTCTCTGCGTGCGTTTGTGTGTGCGGGTGCACATGTGTGAGTGTGCTTGCACGTGTGTGCACATTGCACGTCGAAGTCAGAGGGCTTCTTTGGTGTCGTTTCTCAGGTGCCGTCCACTTTACTTTGGAAAGATTGGTTTTTATTTTATGTGTAGGAGTGTTTTATTGCATGTGTGTATGTGCGCCGTGTGTTTACAGGGCTTGAGGAGGCCAGAAGAAGGTGTTGGGTCCTCTGAAACTAGTTACAGTCAGCTGTGAGCAACCAACCACATCTGGATCCTCTACTGCTGCGCCATTTCTTCTGTTCCCCTTTTATTTTGGAGGCAGGCTGTCTTGTTGGCCTGAAGCTTGCCAGGTAGGCTAGGCTGGCCCACCAGCAAGCCCCAGGGATTCATCTTCTTGCTATTACAAGCATGCCACCACGCCTAGCTTTTTACATGGAGGTTTATGTTCTGATATATATCCTGTGTCCATAGTAATGACAGAAAGACAAGTAGAACTCATATTCTGGTTTAGAAGAAAGAGTTTTCACAACTAATTGCATTATTACTTTGATGGAGGATTTTTTTTAAATCACTAAAATATTGACTATGCTGTCTTTGTCCTAGATAAGGAATGGGTTAAGTGATTAGATTGTGAAATTCAATTTTTTATGGATTTCTATTGCTGTAGACTTTGATAGTCGCAGAGTGTCTTTAACTGATAATAATATTATTGTTATTAAAAGCTAATATTAGGGTTTTCATATAAGCCAGGAGCTATTCTAAGTGCTTTATTTTACTCCTTATAACTCTCCCCTGGGCCTTGCTGTGTATCTCTGGCTGGCCTGGGACTCGCTCTGGTGCTCAGTCCAGGCTCAAACTCACAGCCCTGCTTCAGCCTCCCAAGTGCTGGGATTACAGGTGTACACCGCCATGCTGGGCTAGACTTTGCTATTACACTCCAATGGCTCTGAGAGCCAAAGTACCTAGAAATATGGTTAAGCAAAGTAGGGGCTATCCCTCTGAGAGGAAAGGAAGAAAAACTTCCCAGCCACTCTTATTTTCTTATTATTCTGTTTCTGTCTCAAACGTTCCTCTCTGTGCCCTGGTTCCCTTGGAAAGGCTCTAGTTGTCGTCATCATCGTCGTCATTATTTTCCGACTCAATCAGGATAAAGTTGATTCTATTTGAGGTTATTCTGGTCTTTGATTTTTTCCACAATGAAACCGTATTTCTTTCACGATCTGTCTTAACATTAACATTTCAGATATAAGGAAAACTTGCAAACACCTATTTGATTAATATCACTTATGGTTCCCATAATACATCACATAGACACATGACCGTTCCTCTTCTTCATAGATTCCATGCTTGTTACTAGACATGCCGCGTTTTTGTTTTTTCTTTTTCTTCCTGTAGCTTTGAGTTACTCTAATGGTTTCTCATTTTAAAGCAAAGAACTGTCTGTCATTTCTTGTGAAGCAAGTTTAGTGGTGATGAATTCTTTCAGGTCTTATTTATGTAGAAATGTCTCTGTTCCTCATTATTTTCCTTTTTTTTTTTAAAGACAAGTTCTCACTATGTAGCTCCAGCTGACCTGGGACTCACTCTGTAGACCACGCTGAACTCAAACTCACAGACATCCACCTGCCCCTACCTCCCAAGTGCTGGATTTAAGATGTGTGCCATCTACCATGCCTAGCTTTCCTTTTATCAAAAGATTGTTTTTTCCAGACACAGGATTCTTGCTTAAAATTTTTAAAGTTCTCTTTCAGGCCTTTAATGCATCCTCTTCCTCGGTATGGCCCCCATGGTTTCTCATGAGAAGTCCGCTATTAATCCTATTGAGGATTCTTTGTACATCAATAGTCACTTCTCTTCAGAGTTCACATTTTTCTAGTTCGGATTTATTCTACTTGGAGTTCACTTACAGGTTTTTGTTTGTTTGTTTTTGGGGTGTCTTGACTCATGTGTACTCATGTCTTCCATCAAATTTACAAAAGTTTTTGGCCACTTGGCTACTGGTTACAATTTTTGAGCTGTTTCATAAATAAGTGATTTCTGGAAAATTCTCCCCCCTCCCCCATGAATGACCGTATCTCCCTGTAGTACAAGACAGCATTTTTTCTTGGAAATCAGACATTCCAAGTACTCCTGTGTGGTGACTTTTAGAAATCTCACTTTCCCACTCTTTGGATTTTGCTGTTGTGGGGGGCTGATGTTTACTGTGACCTTTCTGATAGAGGTCTGCCACTGTGTGTTCTCGTTTTTTGTGGTCACTGGAGTTTCTGTTCTGTTATCTCTGTGGGGAGCTAGTGACCTTCTTAAATGTCTGGCCTGTTAGAGGGGAAAACATGGGGGGATTTGTTTCTTAAAATTTCCCTGTGGATGTTGTTAGGAAAACAGTTGGTGGCCAGCAGGACCCACACCAAAGTAGGTATCTGTGTCAGTCAGTCAGGAGGCACTGTGAAAATGTACGTCAAAATTTGGAAAGCAGGGTCCCATGCCCACCCTGGTACCAGCCAGTGCTCTAGGTGCATGGGCGGTTCCAGTTTCCAGGAAGATCTCTGTGAATTTGAGGCCAGCCTAATCTGCATAGTGAGTTCTGGGACAGCCAGGGCTATGTAGAGAGGCCTTGTTTCAAGAAAGAAAAGGGTTCCGTTTTACTTTTTTTCATGTGAATATCCAATTTCCCCACTCCCATTTGTTGTAGAACTATCCTTCCCCATTGTCTGCTTTGGGCACTTTTATTCAAGATTTGACCGCACACGTGGGCATGATTTTCTGACTCTCTGTTCCATCTGCTTTTGTACCTTTATTACAGTGTTTGCATTTCTTTGGCTTCTTTGTCGTTTGTCCTTATAATTTTTGTTTGTTTGGTTTTGAGATAAGGTCTGTGTAGCTAAGTCTGGCTTCAAACTCAGGTTCATCATGCGTCATCTTCCAGAGCTCAAGGCCACTCTGGGGTACATGAGATTGAACCAGTCTAAAAGAGAAACAGAGCTGGGCCATGGTGGTGCATGCCTTTAATCCCAGCACTAGGGAGGTGGAGACAGGAATATAAGGCAGGTGGAGAAAGTATATCGGCCCTCATTTGGTTTGAGGATTCGTAAAGGTAAGAAGTCTCTAATGGCTGTTGCTCTGTTTCTCTGATCTTTCAGTTTTCGCCCTCGATATCTGACTCTGGGTTTTTAGTATTAAGACTAATTACAAGCACGCTGAAGTTCATACTACCCAAAGATATCCACAGGTTCAATCTAATGCATGTCAAAATGCCAGTGATACCCAAACAGAACAAAACAATGCTTAAAAGCACATGGAACCACAAAAAGACAGCCCCCAAAACAAACAAACAAACAAACAAACAAACAAACAAACAAACAAACCTAAAGCAGTTGTGATGGCTAATACTGTCAGCCTGACAGGATCTAGGTCTCCTGCAGTTCGTCCACCATGCTTGGTGCTATTTTAATATCCATAGCTCTATAGTATGATTTGAAGCCAGGAACTGTGATTTCTCCGGTTTGTTCCTGTTCTGGATTGTCGTGTTAGTGACTTTCCCTGTTGCCGTGGCAGGCTGCCGGGCAGAGGCACCTTCAGAAAAAAAATGGTTTGTTGTGCTTCATAGTTCGTAGGTGCGGTCCCTGATGGTGGGGACATCATGGTGGCCAGAGTGGAGACGGCCACAGGAAATGGAAAGCAGCGAATGCTCAGCTCCCTCTCTTTATCCTTTGTATTTTATCTGAGATCTTGGTCCACGGAATGGTGCCACCCATATTCAGGGTGACTGTTCCCACCTCTGTCAATCTAGTCTCTGTTACCTCGCAGACCTTCTCAGAGTCTTGTCTCCCAGGAGACCCCAGATCCCATTAAGTTGACAGTATTAGCCATCACAACTGCTTTAGGTTTGGTTGTTTTTTGGGGGGGGTGGAAAGGGGCTGTCTTTTTGTGGTTCCATGTGCTTTTAAGCATTGTTTTGTTCTGTTTGGGTGTCACTGGCATTTTGACATGCATTAGATTGAACCTGTGGATATTTTTGGGTAGTATGAACTGAAATGTGCTCGTAATTAGTCTTAACACTAAAAACCTGGAGTCAGATGTCGAGGGCGAAAGCTGAACGATCAGAGAAGCAGAGCAACAGCCGTTAGACTTCTTACCTCTACAAATCCTCAGACCGAATGAGGGCCGAGATCCGGTCCCCACCTGCCTTATATTCCTGTCTCCACCTCCCTAGTGCTGGGACTAAAGGCATGCACCACCACCACCCAGCTCTGTTTCTCTTTTAGACTGGTTCAATCTCATGTAGCCCAGGGTGGTCTTGAACTCCTGATCTTCCTGCTTCCTCCTCCCAAGTGCTGAGATTAAAGGTGTGAGCCACCACTGCCTGGCCTCTATGGTTAACTAGTGGCTAGCTCTACCCTCTGATCTCCAGGCAAACTTAATTTGTCAGAACACAAACAAAATATCACACAACAATGAACATTTGACAATATCGATTCTTGCAGTTTGTGAACACAGAACATCTATTTCTTAGCGTCTTCTTTAATTCCCTTCACTAATGACTAATAGTTTTCATTTATAGATCTAAAATGTCTGTTTCTAAAGGGGAAGAGCTTACTTTTCCCAGCAGGAAGGACAGTGATGGAGAGAAGCAGCCGCCAATGTCCTCTTCCTTTTGTACTTCATTGGTTTGAAGTCGTTTCTTCCCGGCATTCCGAGGGGCAAGGGCCATGGAACGTGGAAAGCTTACAGAAATGTTGGACATGGTGCAACAGGAACCAGAGCAAAAGGCCCAGAGAAGGGAGGAGAGGGCACTCTAACACAGTTGTGGCAATTTACGAACAAGAGAAGCTTTATTTCACACGGTGTTGTTAAGGCTTAGCCAAGTGCTAGGCTCCAAACAAAGGGCAGCCATTCAGATACCCCACTTCCGGATTCCCTTTGGTAGGTTTGCTCACTGTTTCCACCTCCTCCTTCCCTGCTTGTGCCTGAATCCCACTCCTGAACATCATCCTCATCCTCACTGCTGTGGGTCATCTCCTTACCGACTCCTCACAAACCTCCATGGCCACCTTACTCAAACAGCCCACCTTTCCCTAGCCTTTTGCCTGGCTTGATTTGTGTGCACATCCGTGGCACTCCTTGGCGTTATGTTGATGAACAGGCCAGTGGCATTCACTGGACTAATGTCTTCACTTACACTCAGCTTGCTAAGCCTTGCCATGGGTCAGACACTGTTCTTGGCCTTGGAGACAAATGGACAAGACAAAGTTTGAGGTTTTATGATGGGTTTGTATTCTAGTTTATAAAGAGAGACCCAAGGAAGTCCATAGGGTAATTTCAGGCAGTGGTACATGTGTGAAGAAAGTGAAATAGAATAGTAATTTGTATGGGCTCATTTTTTTATTGTCAATTCGACACAACCAAGAGTCACTGAGAAAGTATAATGTCTGTGGGGAACTGTCTCCCATCATAGTTTCTGCTTGAATTCCAGCTCTGGCTTCCCTTGGTGATGAACTGTGACCTGAGAGTATAAGATGAAATAAACCCTTTTTCCCCCAGTTACTTTTGGTGGTGTTTATCACGGCAACAGAGAGGCGATCTGTCAGTAAAGTAGTGACTAGGGACAATTTCCTTGGGTTGGTATTCAAGGAAGGCTTCCTGTGGCGGTAACATTTGATCTAAGATTTGGGCAGGGTGGAATATGCCAAGTGTTGCCTCCTAAAAGTTACCCTATGGACTTCCTTGGGTCTCTCTTTATAAACTAGAATACAAACCCATCATAAAGTTCCAGCCCCAAATACCTTGGAGTGTGTGTGTGTGTGTGTGTGTGTGTGTGTGTGTGTGTGTGTGTATAAGTATGAGTTTGTGTACACCATGAATGTACAGCTGTCTGCACAAGCCAGATAGTGTCCAATTCCCTGGATCTAGAGCCACAGATCACTCTGAGCTACACCCAATGTGGGTACTAGGACTGGTCTGAGTCCTTCTCAAGACACCAAGTACTCTTTTCTTTTTTCATATGCATTGATGATTTGCTTGCATGTATGAGGTGTGAGGGTGTTGGATCTCCTAGAATTGAAGTTACAGACAATTGTGAGCTGCTGTGTGGGGACTGGGAATTGAACCTGGATCCTCTGGAAGAGCAGTCAGTGCTCTTAACTGCTGAGCCAAAACCTTTCTGATGACTCTCTTACACACTTGTAAGTAACTTGGTGAGATGTCCACAGGTGGCATGTGGTGAGACCCTGAGTTGGGTTCAGCTCACGGAAGCTAATATCTCACAACTTAGTTGATCTGAGAAATCTCACAAATGTCCACATTGCAGGATTAGTACTCAGCCATACAAAGGTGGCAGAAATGTGAAGGGGCAGGACTTCCGGCACACTGTGGGATGCCCTTGAAAAGGGCCTTACATCTTTATCTTGTTTTTTCTTTGGTTTCCTGACCATTGTGAGGCATGCAATTTTGTTCCGATGTGTGCTCTTTGCCGTCAATGCCCTCCTTTCCCACAGCCCCACAATCAGCCGGGCCAATGGCCCGTAAACTGAAGCCTCAGGAACTGAGTCAAAACAGCTTTCTGTTTGTGTAGTTGACTGCCTCGGGTCTTTGGATACACAAACATACTTGCTTATCATCTTTTCCCCTACAGGATCATGGCAGGTAAAAGAAAGATTGCAAAGTTGAAAAACCAAAACTAAAATAAAAATAAAAGCTAGGTAGTGCAACCTGCCATGGCAAAAGAAATAGCATTCACCTATTGGCAGGTCAAGTCAGTGTCCTATTATTATAGTAATCCTGATATAATCAGTTTCCCAACCTGAAAAATGTAGCCACACATTGTATATAACCCATATGTTAAAAACAGTCTACATGTAAAACAACACACTGATGCGGGCGGTGGTGGCGCACGCCTTTAATCCCAGCACTCGGGAGGCAGAGCCAGGCGGATCTCTGTGAGTTCGAGGCCAGTCTGGTGTACAGAGCGAGATCCAGGACAGGCTCCAGAACTACACAGAGAAACCCTGTCTCGGGAAAAAAAACAAAAAAAACAAAACAAAACAAAAAACAAAAAACCACACCGACTCTAGTTTATACGTTAATTTCAAAGATATCAAGTGTCCTCTCTGCTCCTTGGCAGTATGAAGTCTAAATGCAACACAGCTTACACTTAATCTTAAGTAAAATAAAGAAAAACATGATCACTCTTTTAAGATGAGAGGAAAAGAAACTAGTGTGTGAAACAGACAGTTCGTCATTTCCTCTCTCACAGAGAGACGGCATCTGACTGTGTGTGCCGTGGGGTTCCCAGCTATGAGTGTCTTCTTGAATATTAAATCTTTTTTCCCCAACGAGATGCCTACTCTGTTCCAGACACTCTGTGTTGTCGTCGATGCATCAGTGAATGTGACAGAAAGCCCGTTCTGAACCTGCTTGGAGTTTACATTCTGGCTTGGGAATATGAGCAATAAAGACATGTCTAAAGCTGAGAGTGAAATCTTTGTGGAGCCAAATAAAGCAGCAGAGAAAGGAAGTGTTTCCAGAGGCAGGCTGCGATTTTAAAGAATGATCAGGCAGAGCTCTCACTGGAAAGGTGATGTTTGGACAAGTATTGAAAGGGAAGAGGGGGTGAGCCCATGGTAGGTACCTGGGGGAGTACATGCCATGTACCAGGGTGCCTGGGGAGTACATGCCAAGTACCAGGGTACCTGGGAAGTGCATGCCAAGTACAGGGTACCTGGGGAATACATGCCAAGTACCAGGGCACCTGGGAAGTACATGCCATGTACCAGGGTGCCTGGGGAGTACATGCCAAGTACCAGGGCACCTGGGAAGTACATGCCAAGTACCAGGGTGCCTAGGAAGTACATGTCAAGTACTAGGCTATCTGGGAAGTACATGCCAAGTACAGGGTACCTGGGGAGTACATGCCAAGTACCAGGGTACCTGGGGAGTACATGCCAAGTACCAGGGTACCTGGGGAGTACATGCCAAGTATCAGGGTACCTGGGAAGTACATGCCATGTACCAGGGTACCTGGGAAGTACATGCCATGTACCAGGAACATTTTGTGCTTAAGGGAAACTGGCTGCAGGAAGGTGGCGTATGGAAGAGTGATAACTGTGGGAAAATTTCAGAGAAATAATTGAGGGTGACAGGGAAGGACTTTCCTTAAAACCCTTGTTCAAATGAGAATTAAGTTCTTCACCATTGACCATAAGGAAGACCAAGTTCCCACTAATTGAAATGGCTTTTCCAGGGCTGGAGAGATGGCTCAGTGGTTAAGATCACTGACTGCTCATCCAGAGGTCCTGAATTCAATTCCCAGCAACCACATGGTGGCTCACAACCATCTGTAATGAGATCTGGTGCCCTCTTCTGGCCTGCAGGGACACATGCAGGCAGAACACTGTAATAATAATTTAAAAAAAGATGCATAACAGTAGCAAAATTACAGTTATGAAGCAGTGAAATGGCTTTTCCGGGCAGATAGAGCTGCTGTTAGTCATGTTGGTGGGAGTGTGGAGGCTTTTTGTAGGCCCCAGGTTGTCCATGGTGGGAGTGTGGAGGCTTATTGTAGGCCACAGGTTGTCCACTGACCATCCCAGCAGCAATACTGAGCAGGCAGCTGAATGTCTGGTCTGGCATGGAGAAACGCATTGTAATCTAAGAGAGTCGGTGTAGATAGGAGCTAAAGAAGCTGGGAGGTAGGGTGATGGAGCAAAGGAGCCTGGGAAGGAGCAGTCTGAGAGGTAGCAGACAGTGTGGTAGAGAGTGGTGTCTCAGGAGTCTAGTGAAGAGCATGCATGTCCAGAGGAGAATGCCATCAGTGCATACTGCTAACCCAGCACCAGAGATGACCCAGAACTGACCCCAGATTTAGCAGTGTCCACTAGAGGTCATGAGTGCAATCACATTGGAAGCTGGTTGCCGGCTAATACAGTCTGCAGGGGTTTCTCTCCACAAAAGCACAGATCATGTACTCAGGGTGGACCCTGTGGCTTAGATTCACCTTTGTCTGACTGCCCTATCCCATTGAAGCTCTCGCCATACATCAGTCCTCACAGACTCACGAGATATCTGATGCAGTGTGGCGTCCCATAGGCACACAGAACAAGTCTCGGACAGATGAAATGATGTAAGCGGGTTTGTTCAGGAGATCCAATGCCGGGAGACCGAGTATCCGGACTGTACTGTTGGCACATGGGACCTGTGTACTGAAAGTCATAAAAGGCAATTCTGGGTGTAGAACAGCATTTCTCAACCTGTGGGTCATGACCCCCACAGGCGTCGCATACTGGATATTTACATTACAGTTCATAACAGTAGCAATATTGGAGTTATGAAGTAGCAACGGAAATAATTTTAGGGTTGTGGGTCACCACAGCATGGTTGCTGCATGAGGCAGGTTGAGAACCAATAGTGTAGAATGTTCCTTCCTTATTCTCTCCCTTGTAAGTTTGCAGAGCATGCTTTGAAATTCTCCAGACCTAGGTTTGAATCTCAGTTCTGCCATTTAACTAGCTCGCTGACTTTGAGCAGGGCAATTCATCTTGGCAAACCTCCGTTCATTTGCAAAACAGGGACAATAATGGCCCCAGGAAGCTGTGACAAACTATGGCTGGCCTATAATACCCTTTTCGTCCCAGGGCATAAGGAATACTGTGTACACAGCACCTCTTAGGATTATCACTGCCCTGGGACTGAGGTTTCCAGGGTATCTCCTTTGGTGGAGCTGTCTTTAAAGAGATTTTTAATTGATGCTGTTGCTTGGGGTTTATTATGTAACAGATTGAATAGAGTTATACCCACAAATCTGTTAGGATTTTCCCTAAAGAAGTTACCAAGTGTCTTTTCTTCTCCCCTCCTGATTGCTGCTCCTGGGAGAAAAAATGCCAACGAAACAACTTAAAACAGTGCACTGCACACTCAGGGAAAATACATAATTTGTTCCCCTTTATCAGCAGCGAGAAAACAAAACTGTCAGTTTCCAATTCCCCAGCTTGCCATTACTCATGCGAGGAGAGGGCAGCCAGGGGAAGCGGGAGGACGTGCCAGGTATACCAAAGAAAGCCAAGAGCCATCTATCAGTGAGCCCAGTGTGGAGAGGCCTGCAAGATGCCGAAGGGTTCCTCTGGGTCCTTATAACATGTCTATGGTTACTGTTAAGAAGGATCTGATGTTTTCAATGGGCTGGAGAGAAAGCTCGGTAGGTAATGTGCTTGCTGTACAATCATGAAGGTTTCAGGTTTGGATCTCAGCACCCCTGCTGGGTTCTGGGGACCGTGTCTACAACCTCAGTGCTGGATCCAGGGGCAGATTGTGGGCAGCGGAGACAAGCAAGTCCTAGGTATTGGATGCCCAGCCAGCCTAGCCAAAACCAAGCTCCTGTGTCAGTGAGAGACCTTGTCCCAGAAAGCACAAGGCTTGTGTAGAGAGATGGCTCAGCAGTCACGAGCGCTCACTGCTCCTGGAGGGGATCTGAGACTGGTTCCCAGCATCCATACTGGGTAGTTCACAACCCCCTGTAACTCAGGCTCCAGGGAAAGTGACGCCCTCTTCTGGCCTCCACAGGCACCTGCCCACAGAGGTCATACACTCGTACAGATACGGCCACATAAGTAAAAATAAAAATAATCGTTAAGAATGTGAAGTAGAGACGTGATGGAAGAAGACAAATTCTGGCCTCCATGTGCTTGCACTTGGCAAGTGTGCCCTCACGTATGTACACACATACATCATACACACACACACACACACACACACACACACACACACACACACACACA
>CABHPR010125494.1:4104-36049 GCA_902168415.1 Peromyscus melanophrys
TGTGTGTGTGTGTGTGTGTGTGTGTGTGTGTGTGTGTGTGTGTGTGGTGTGTTCCCTGTCACTTCACTGATCCACACAAGCTGCTAGCAGTCTCTTTACTTACCTACCCACTAGCTGGTCTGTGAACTCCAGAAGACCTGAACTCTTGTCTTTCCGTGACGCTCTAGTCAGCTTTCTGTGGCAGCAGAGGAACATGGAAGCAAACGCAGAAGTGAATTGGATTGTGCCAAAAGCAGGAAACGGAACTGAAAATGGCAAACTGCTAGGAAATTCACACTCCACAGGGAAGCCTTCCTGAAAGCCTGGTAAAGAAGCACAGAAGAGAAGGAGGGTTAGAATACCAAGCTCAAAAACGTTTAAATTTCCAGGGAATAATCTCAAATTGATCATTAATTTGTTTATATTCTTCTCCAGATGATGAAGTAAGTAAAAATGCAATGATAAAGGCCAGGGAGATACCTAATTAGCAGGCACAAAGGACCTGTGTTCAACTCCAGAAACCCACACTAAAAACAAAACAGGTATGGCACAAACAGAAGGGTCCCTGGGACCTGCTGGCACAGTCTATGTAACCTCCTCACTGAGTTTCAGGTTAGGGAAAGTCACTGTCTCAAAATAGGTGCATAATGCCTGGAGAACGGCACATGAGGTTGTTGTCTGGCCTCCACATGCATGAGGATACCTGTGCACATCGGCAAACATGAACACATACACCCGCACCCAAACATACATGGGCGTGCACATGATAATAAACTAGAAAACAAAACCAAACCCCAGAACTGTCAGATAGCTGAGTAGTTGAGTAAAGGCAATTGCCACTCACGCTCAGCAGCCCTGTTTTGATCCCTGGAACCCATGTAAAAGTGGAAGGAGAGAAATGACCCCACAAAGTGGTCCTCTGACCTCTACATGAGTATCTTGATTTGTACACATCACATCACACACACACACACACACACACACACACACACACACACGCACACACGCACATGCACACAATTTATAATAGTTAATAAAAATATTGAAAGAAAGACACTATATAACTCATGTGAAATCCAAAAGAGTCAAATTCGTAGAAGCAGGGAGGAGATGATGGACAAAGCAGAAATAATGCAATTAGGTAAAGAGAATAACCTCAAGAGATCTATTGTATAGCACAGTAGCTAATAACAACATATATTTGAAAACTTCTGAGAGAATAGATTTTAATGTGTTCACCATGAAAGAAAAGTATGTAAGACATTGGATATGATAATGGCTGTATTTAGTCATATGTATGTGTTTGTGTGTGTGTGAACATTTATTGTACCATATGAAGATCTGAAATTTTTATCAGTTTAAATTAATGAGCCATAAGCCTCTTGAGAGAGTACTAGTTCAGGAAATCTAAGCTGACACTTATAGAAGGCAGAAACAAACAGAGGGCTTGTAAGTCTTTGTGACCTAAAGTCTATGTAGCCAATTTCAACTTAGGATAGAACTCAAGGGAAAGTCATACAGAAGCAAACATATTTCAATTCTTGTGTCACTGAAGATTTCATACATGAGAATGAGTCTTAGAAGCCCAGGTGAGACTCATACAATAAAGCAACATCGTCACAAAGAACTTGGAGACTGTCTTGGTGTAGAACCCATATCTACATTCAGATTGCTCCCAGACCATCAAGTCTCGTGTTTCATGATCCTTCACAAATCTACACAAAATCAGCCACCCATGCTTCCTTCAGTTTATGTTTTTTGTGTAAGGTTCAACCCATTCTTTATATGGCTTTAGTTCTTTGTATTCCTTGTAGTATCTTTTCTAGAAATTCCACTTCATAAGAACTATTGTACTACTCAAAATTTAATATCATTCCTTCAACATAAAGCAACCTGTTTATATTGTGATAGGCATGAAACTCTCTGCTGCTGTTGTGGCTGTTGTTGTTGTTATGTTTTAAGACAGTCTCACTGTGTAGCTCTGGTTGGACTGAAATTCATTTGCTATGTAAAACAAGATGGCTTTGAAATCACAAAGAACTCCCTGCCTGTGATGTTATTAATGAGTGTACATTGCTATTCCTAAATGTCTCTAATTCTATACCACATACATTAATATGGAAATTACTAATGTTTCAATATCCTTCCCTCTCTTTCATCCTCCTCTTCGTTCCTCCCTATCTCTCTTCCTCTCTCTCACTAACCCCCTCTCTCTTTTCTGTTCCCCATCCTTTTCTCTCTGCCTTTTTCTTTCCATCTATTCTTGTTCCTTCTTCTCCATTTTTCCTCCTCACCTTCCCCTAAAACACCATACTATTGATTTTTCACAGATGGACATTTAATAAACACTTGTCATATTGATGAATAAACAAACATAAGAATGAGAACTTAACCAAAGGGCTACTATCACATAATGATGGATGGGAGACAAAGCAAAATAATTTGCAGTCTAGTTGTAATGTACTCCTGGAAGCCATATTTCCAATTAAATGGTGGCTAGCTCCACCTGTATAATGTGGGTAGTAGGTTTAACATTCTAGCAACTGCACATCTGGGTTACTATGTGTCTTCAGTCCTGCTGTTCTTACTCAGCATATTATGTCCAAAGATGTTCCTTCACCTCCATTCCTATTGAAACCCTTTGCCCAGACCACAGCTTCTCAAACTACAGTGCAGGTTGGGTATCCAACTCTGAAGTGCTTTAAGAGACTGTCTTAAAACATGACAACAACAACAACAACAACAACTTAACAGTGTTTGGGATTTTAATGTATTAAATTTGGGGATATTCACATATACATGCAAATGTATTTCAGAGATAAAACAAAAGTTTAAATACAAAGTTGGTGTTTCCTAAGTGCCTGCATTTGACTGTGATCCACTACATGAAATCAGATGTGGAATTTTCCACTTCATATCAGTGGTCAAAAAATTTTTGCTTTTGAAGCTTTTTCAAAGTTTGTATTTGTAAACTGGGTAGTGCTTCTCACAAATGTATTTGTATACTACTATAGAAATGAATTTTTCTTTTGCTTCATCTATTTTTACAATTTTCATGAATTAACACCAATACAAAATTGTATGTAACATATTAATGGCCAAGATCTGAGGAAGGTTTTATAACAAGTTGATTTATTTTTTAAAAATCTTAAATATACACTGTAAATGCCAAGCCTATGTGGCTGTGTTTTCAAGTTGAGCCAACATGTTATCAGCCTTTTCCATATTCTCATGGCAAACAGACAGAGTAGAAGAAATAACAAGGCGTAAGTAGCATCTACTACAGACTTCAACCGGGAATCAGTCATCTGGACCCATTGATTGGGATTTTCCTGTTAACCAGTTAGTATTCACTGAATATACCACCATCCTAAAAACACATCATTATCTTGGTCACAAACATATCATGAAAAGAAACTCTACAGTAGGTTTTCCCTTCCACAGGCATAATACATAAATGTATCATTCGTATATGTATATGTGTATGAATATGTACATATAATGCATTCATAAATACATCCCAACAGTAAGTGCATTTAATAACATTTTTAATAATTGCATACAAAATAATCTATAATAGAAAGAGTCCCTCAAAAAAGTAGGAAAAAGGAATGGTTTTAATTAGCAATTTTAAGATTACATTTAAAGATATGTTTTTCTAGCAAACATGGTAACAGTTGAAAAAAATTTACCCAAATACATTGCTTCCCCTATCATTATCTTTGTCTCCATTTCCCAACTAGATTCTACCCTAAGAGATGCTTAGTGTTAATGATAATTTAGAGTGTCTAGTACCCTAAACATGTTAAACAGCTGGAAAAGATATTGCTATTGTGGATACAGTAAGAGATGGGATCCTGGTATTTACCCATTCTCAGTGTCTGCTCTCCTAAGAACTTTGCTTTTCAGTCTTTCTCTTGCCTATAATCATGCATGGTCATTATGCTTCATTTATGCTGCAAAAGTCCACAGGGAAAACTTGATGGGTACATCAAAATGGTTGATCTTTATTTTTTTAATTTTTTAATATTTTCTTTTGTTTTGAGATTATAATAAAATTTTGAATAAAAAATTAATATTGTTGGGGGCCATAGAGATGGGTCAGCAGTTAAGAGCATATACTGCTCTTACATTGGACCCAAGTTCAGTTCCCATCACCTATGACAGAGCAGCTCACAGCTGCCTGTAACTAGAGCTCTAGGGGAATCCAACACCTTCTTCTGACCTCCATGAGTATCCACATATACATGTGCACAGGCACACAGAGAGAGAGAGAGAGAGAGAGAGAAAGAGAGAGAGAGAGAGAGAGAGAGAGAGAGAGAGAGAGAGAGAGAGAGAGAGAACCAAAATGAAAAAAAGCTTTAAAAACATAGCATCATTCACTAGAGATCAGGAAAACATGCCAAGCAAGTGAAAATGATGCATTGTATCAAGGCCAAAGCTATCATTTTTAAGTTAATATATAAAATCTGGGCATCAGTCAAAAAAATACACATAATCAAAATTAATCAGCACTTAAATCATCCACAAGCCACATTCTTCAGGGTTGTTTATAAAACACCACCAACAATTACTATATATCAGTGGTTTCTGAGGATTTAAACACATTTCTGATGCCTCGATGTGGGCTTCAGACGAAGTAGTTGGTCATTCTGATCTTTAATGAATGAAAAGTACCGTGTAGAAAAGATCAAAGCTGTCTCTCCAGCTCGCCAGAGTGCCCCAAAACCTGAATGAGCTCCAGGGTCAAGACTGAATACAGTGAAGTCTTCTTGCCCTCTGGGCACATCCTACATCTTGAGTGCAGGGAGCAGGGAGGCGCACAATGACTACTCACAGGTTGACGCCACTCCGCCTTGGTGCATGAATAGCATTAGCAATTTACTCATTGTTATTTTAGTACAGTCAGTGCAAACATTAAAACTGTGAAAATGACTAAAAATGTTTTTAATTAACGTGACAATAACTTGAAATGTAGATCTCCTGGAAGGGTTATGGAGATACTATAGACCATAGCATCAAGTCAACAATTAAATATGATACAGAATATTAGTAGCTGAAAAAAATGAAAATTCTTCCTAACAATGGTAAACAACATTAAATTTTAATGTCTCTACAGTAGAGAGTTAATGGATGTTCAGATGAAGTTAATCAAATATGTACATTTTATTTTTTGTCTTTCATCTCATTTTCTATGTTTATGGTACAGTATTAATATTATTGGTTTACAAAATTTCTTTTAAAATTTTTCTTCAAAACATTTTCAACTTACACAGGGAGACAATGAAATCCGTTATTGTAGTAACTAAAGGAAAATCGATTTGTAAAACAAAATCTCCGCAAAATTTTTAGAGGATTATAATTTTGAAGATTTTAACAAGTGTTAAAAGTTATATAATATAAAAAGAGATTTAATTTTTGATCGAGTCACATGATTTGCCTTTAGACTCCTGACAACCAAAACTACAAGCATTAGTTAATGACCAAACAAAAAATAATTCTTTAATTAAAAAACTTTACTTGGCAATAAATATTTGCTGAAAAATACAGTTTTCATACTTAAATGAGAACTTTCCATGATGTTTTTGTTGATGCCCCCCAAACAATGCACTCCTTTTTTTCTCAACTGGGGTTTATTTTGAAATAATAGAAAGAAAAAAATAGATATTTTACCCTTTTTTTGTTCTTGTGTTAGTTTCTGGGACTTAACTTTTGGTGTTATGATAAATTTTAGGACCCCATGCTTCTTTAGGATGCCTAAGACATCAGAGGGATTGCAGGGTCATATTTATGAACTAGAATACGTTAGATTCACAGAATGACTGAGCAAGACCGGTTATAAACAGCAATCATGTAGAAAATAACAATATAGCAAACCTATACAACATATTGATATATAATCATTCGCAGGAAAAGACCACAACCCAACCCAAAAGGTAGCAAAGCCAAACCACACTAAAGGCTAAGCTAGGTCTCTATAGAAAAATTCTACCTCTTAGGGCCAGCAACTTACATGTGTCTGATTTATGAATAGGAATATTTAAAAACAAAACCTGCATATGTTAAAAGAAATAAAATTAATAGAAAGGTCTGAGTTAAGTAAATGGTCAATGATAAGTTCAGAACTTTTTTATTAAACAGTTGAAAAGCTCAAAAACTGGAGTGACAAGCTTTTATCCTTTGTCATCCATAAGGCAGGGAGTCTGGCTTGACTTTCCTCACACCAGAAATAAAAAATAAGGTAAGATTAAAAAAAAAAAAAGAGGGAAGGAAAAGAAACCCACTAGGTATGGCTGCCTCTATGTTAATTAAGTGAACATAAATCACCTTTTTCTTACATATTAATCAGAATCATTATAAGTATGGCACCAAAATGATGTCTCTCATCTCAATATCAGCCCAAATTCTGTCTGTACCTCTTTGAAATTATTTTCATGCCTTTGACAATTAATTTCACACATCAAGAGGTAGTGTGTTATTTGTGAATCCTTTATTTGGGAGGGGAAAAAATCACAAGTAAGCTTTAAGATTGTAAAGTATTTTTTAACATAGTTATTGTTTTATTTCATTGGGCATTATCATATGACATTTATATTGACTTCTACATTTTTTTACATGATTCCATTTTTACATAAACAGTTCCACAAAGTAAAGTATTGCTCTGTGAGAAATCAGAAGTCCTGTTGTTTTTTTTAAATACTTGGAGTAAATATATGAACATAATTATTTTCTCTAAATGCAGTCATAGTAATGAAAAGCAGAAGGCAGACAACTGGTCTGCAGTAGAGTAGCAATAAAATGCACCAATCTGTCCTTACACTCCTAAACATGCTGTAATATTGACATCTGAAACAAAAACAACCGTCTTATTTATTACATATCAGGAAAACCTCTTCAACTCCAGCTCAGACAGCGTTACACATTTAAATAATGGCATTCTCTGTAGGACTTAATACTGGACTGTGACTATTTGACCTGGGATGTCATTAATAACTTATACATTTTAAAATCACGTTTTGAAATGCGCCAAAACTAAGATCGTAGTGAATTTAATTTCAAAGGCAGACTGTCCCTCCTTTTATGCTGTCTGTGGTGATCCTTGATTTTTTTCTACACTGATATGAAATGTTAATGAGCAGAGTCACGGTGTACCGTTTCACCTGGAGCAATGAAAACATTAAAATCTCTTTAGAAGCCTGAATAAAACTTTATTTTATAAATATAATCCATGTTAAAGCTCTGCCGTTTCGCTGCACGTTTGAAATAAGGGCACATGGAAAAATATGGAAGCGTTTCCTTTGAGATAGCTAACTAAAGCTACAAAATGAGCGCGCTCCAACATTTCCAAGGAACACGGTTCAAAAGTTGTACGATTACTACTAAGGTTGTTTTATTCTCTCCCACATTTGGAACAGGAAGTCTGTGTTGTTCTTGAAGAATTCTGAAAAGCAATGTCACACTCTGATGACCTCTTCTCCTCATTAAAACGTTCCCAAAGATAGCGCTCTGCATGATGTTTTGTGGCTTCGGCAGCCATGAACTAATTTGTACCTCTTATTTTGATCATGCGCTGGCGGAACCACCAAACAATATTTTCCTTTAAACACAGAGAGGCCTTTCAACAGCTCAGCATGCACTCCTACCCTCTTTTTAATCTTGGAGCACCTATTTATTTGCTCTTTTCACGGCTAAATCTTCTTTGCTCCTTTCTATCCCCTGAAAAGCGGCTAGTTAAAAATCTTCAGTGTTTTTCTTCATAGGCTTAAACCACTAAAAGGGGTATTTCCATAAAAACAGAGATGAGGGTTTATAGATAGAGTCAGAGGCCAATTTGCATTTCTAATTTTTAATCCTATCAAGCAAAAATAATAGTTATTTAGTTACTACCTTTCTGTAATAGGCATGACCACTAAAACCAGCGTGGAAAAATACATATTGCTTAGGACAATTACTTTTTTAAAGCTTCCTGCACTGAAGTTTAGAAGATTCTGCTTAAAGCTTATTTGTAACTCTCCGATTCACTGGCTTATTTTCTGTACTGTTACATTCTCTTTGGGACAGCAATATCAGGCCTTTGTAAAGGTGTCTCTGTATCACTGAGGTGTGTGGAGAATATTTCAGGCAATGTGTAGGAATTTGTCCTTATTGAGAGACATGTATTTAATTTAGTAAGAAAAAAGGAAGAAAACTATAATCAAATGTCACTGGTAATGTACATAACTTTTTAGACAGTGGTGTTGTGAGCCTCGATGATAAAAGCAAATACAGGTAATTTGAGGATTCAAAAGCATTGTCTTAAATGTGCGTTAACATGAGAATATACCAACAACTGAATAAAATATGGTTATTCCATGAAGCCAGTGGACAGTTATAAATAGAATAGCAGCTAAGATCTAATGTCTCCTAGAGGAGCAATCTGCAACCATCTACTTATAAATAGATGCCTACTTCATATGATTTATTCTTATGAGATGTACTTACACCTTGGATTTCTTTTAAACATATTGAACCTACTAATAGAAATATTTTACCATTAAATAATCTTGTTAAACCATTAAAGATGTGTTCAATCTCAATAAAAATTTCAGTATCATATAAAGTTGTTTAAAATGTTTACTCACTAGCTTTCAAATTTTTTAGGAATCAATTGATTCTTGAGTGTTTTGTTTTACATAAACATGCAATTCATTCAAGTAGCTTTTCAATTTATTTGTGAAACTAAACTGTTGTTTAAATCAAATAGCTAAAAGTACTACATATAAAATGATATCATGAATGTTCAATTTTAGGGAATTCAATTTAAATTTTTCCAAGTAAAATCAATCAATATTGCCAAAATACGTTATCTGGAATTTTTCAAATTATTGCATATAGTTAATTGATCCATCTCTTGATTTTAGATCACTTCACGATTAATCTTTTTCATTGACTCATGCACTCTAGTGGCAAATTAGAATTCGTAAACATTGTTAATTTCATGTAATAGTCTTCAAAATGTAACTAGTTTTGCTGCTTAGAATTGTTTCTTCTATAAATTGTCTTTAACTAATTTAATCTTTAAAAAATTAAATTTAACTGTATGTCCTATTGTGCCTCTATTGTCTCTTAAACATTGTTTTTCATAAACATATATAGTAACCAGTGATTATCAGAAAATTTCTTGATAATCTTTTCCTCCAACTTAAAGAATTTTCCCAGTTATTCTAATATATCTCTTTAAATATTTTTTTTTAATTTTTGACATATTCAACTCTAAGTTGCATTTATTGTTTTGTGTTTTGTTTTGTCTTATAGTCAGAAAACCCTTACCAGTGGGCTTCTCTGGCCTCAGAGAAAATCAACACACAGCATCATCTTCCTTGAATTCCTGGTTTACTCAACTGATGTTTTTCTTTGTGAAATGAATTCAGATTGCCCTGGATGTGAACATAGGCCCTGCCTCTGAGCCTCTGTAAGTCTGATCAAGTCAATTCATAAATGGAGTCTTAACTTTCCCAAGTACAAAGTGGGTTTAGTGATCAATCCTGTGAGGTTACTAAATGATTGGAAAGGCTATCAGTAAAGAAGATGATGATGGTAGACCGTGGGTGGCATTCTGTCAAACTTCAAGAAGCCTGAGCTGCTTCTTCAGCTCACAAGTTATTTTACCTTCCTATCAATTCATGTGTGAGCTAAATTCTAAGTCCTACTTTGTTGAGAATAACTTGATATAGTAGTTGTGAAAAACTCTTAAATAGTAATAAATACTATAGAAAATGATTATAATATCATACAAATAAGATTTGAGACTTCCAAACCCAGAGAACTGTCGTTTTTACAACCCTGAACTTTTTGTGCTAAAAAAGGAAGATTCAGAAATATATTCCTCAGGTTCAAATAACTAGCTAAATATTTCATCCTTCCTTTGTGATATGTAAATCTGCCTCAACACGATTGAAAAGGGGATATCAGCTACTCTGTAGAGGACATCTTAAATTAAAAGATACACTGCTGTAAACTATAACAAGTTTATTTATTTAATAAAATACCATCAATCACTGCATTCGCAACTAGTTCCAAATAACAAATTGGGGGAAAAGAGAATCACATCTAAATTGTGCATGGCCTTTTCAGTAAGGGCACTGTGATTTGTTTTGGTTTTGGTTTTTGGTTTTTCAAGACAGGGTTTCTGGGTGTCCTAAAGTCCACAGAATCATCTAATCTGCTCATAGGGGCTCACAGAGACTGAATCTACAACCAGGGAGCCTGCATGCGACTGACCTAGACCCTCTGCATATAAGTTACAGTTGTGTAGCTTGCTCCTCTTGTGGGACTCCTAACAGTGGGAGCAAGGGCTGTCTCTGACTCTTTTGTGGGCTTTGGGGGTTGCCTTAATGGGGGGGGGGGTGCCTAGCTTTATTGCAGCTTGATATGCCATGTTTGGCTGATATCCATGGAAGGCCTGCCCCTTTCTGAATAGAAATGGAGAAGTGGATAGGGTATAGAGGGAGATGGGTGAGGAGTGGCTGGGAGGAGAGGAGGGAGGGGAAACTGTAGTCGGGATGTAAAATAAGTAATTATTATTATTATTATTATTATTATTATTATTATTATTATTATTGTAATAGTAATAATTTTTTAAGCACAACTTTCGTTTGTACCCTTCTCTGGTGCATTCTGACTTCTGCCCACTAGATGTCCCCCCTACGTCATATAGAAGAGCTCGTCTCAGACAGCCTTGTTAAGGAGCCGCTGCATCTTTTTGAAGTGAATCCTGGGATACCTTGTCAAATGATTTTTATTCCTGAGTTCATTTTAATTTCCAAATTAGCAAGCTACTAATCTAGGGAGAAATGCAATCATTTAAAGATGGGCGGGGGGGGGGGGGGGGGCTGGGAGACAGAATGTAACTTTGCAGGTTTAAGAAGCAATTAAAGAATATGTATATCTTCTTTCTGAGACATGTTTAAGAAATCAAAGAGCTGAAATGAGGTAAAAATCCTTAGAGAAAAAGTTCATAGCCTTGAAAGGGGGGATTCTTAACACAACTTTTAATTGTACTGATTTCAAAGGATGAATAACATTTACACAAAATAGTTCAGAAAACTTTAGTAACAGCAGGAGATTTGTTTAATTTGAACTTTAATAAATTAAAGGATTTTTTTTTAAAGCCAAGGCTTAAACGGTCACCTAACGTTTCTCTTCCTAATTCACACAAAAAAGCAAAGGCTGCCAGACTGAAATACAATAATAATTGCTACACGGGATGTTCAATGAGAGCTATGCCTGCAAAATGCTGTCTTTTTCCATCCCCCCCCCCCCAAAAAAAAGTCCTATTGGGCCCATACTACGGGAGACTTCCACCTCTGCCTGAAAAATAGCATCCTCTGGCTTCTGTGGCAGTGGTGTGCCAGACTGCCGAGAGCTTCCTCCTCTAAAGAAATTGAAGAATCCCTACAAGGTGTCTCAAAATGGAAGCGCTCTGGCAGTGCGTCTCTGCCTCTCGGGGCAAGAGGTAACAAGTTCAGCCTGTGAAGTAGAACAGTCTCTGCCCCAGAGCAAGAGAGGAAATAAAACACAAGAGCCTTCTGATGAATTCTCTCTTACTCCGAGTTAATGCGGGCATCCAGGAACAATGGCCCCGTCTAACCAGAGTTGAAGCCTCCATTCACCGCCCTGCACTCCACGCCCAGAGCAGGAACAATGGGCCTTTCTCACCGCTTCCCAACCAGTCCTGGCCTTTCAACAAGCCTCCTCCGTTCAGAGCCTCTTCCCTTCCAGTGTCCTTTGATTAAAGCACACCTTTCATCCCTCTAGTGTCTTATTTTTATTATTTATTATGTCAAGAATGAAGCTAATGTTAAAAGAAAGTTTAAATCACCGAATCTTGAATGTCTTTGGTTTATAATCAAGGTTAGAGAAGTCAATACTATTGAAAGGAACCACTAGAAAACAATTTAATGATAAATTATGAAATTCTGGCAACAATTGATTCATGCATTGGGGTTACTTACACCCAATTAGGAAGGGTTTATACAGGACATGAAGCTAGTAGTAGACTAAAACAAAACAGCAAACCGCTGAAGACCTGGACAGGTGATGCGAGGGCAAATGAGAAGCCACTGGGAACTCTTCCGGTGAGAAGATGAAGATATGCAAATGAGCAAGCCTAAGAGGAAGGTAGAAGTCAGCTGCATGCAGGAAAAGCACCCAGAAGCACCTGGACAAAATGGCCATGGCATTCAGTAGGCTGGGTAGCACAAATCCAAGCATAAGACCCAAACAGAATCCTTAAGAGTATTTTAAGTCAGAATACTCTAGAAATGTTCTAGAAATATGGAAGGAATATTCTAGAAATATTGCCACAGCAAGTTAGATGCAGCAGATAACATGGGAACGGAAGTGCTAATCCTGCCATGGAAGGTAAAGGAATATCAGAAAACCATGTCTATTTAAACAATCTGGTAAGAGGGATCAAGAAAAAGAACCAGAAACCACAGAAAAAGAAGCAAATGTATTAAATAAAGCATAGTGCAAAAGGAAGTAGGTGAAAGGCATGGTTTAGGCATGGAAAAGAGCTCACTCCTTCTTTCTTAAATCCTCTAATAGAACATTCTCTGCCAGAGAGTAGGGCCAATTTATGTATATGTTCTGTTAGCATTCTACAGAACTATAACCCATTTCAATCACTTTGCCTCTATAGTAACTCCATCCCAGAAGACTACATCTTTGAGAAAGCAGAGGATAAACTCACGTAAGTAGAAGATCCTTTGTAAAATCTCAAATTCCTGCTAAGAACAAAGTCTACGTAATTTTAAGCCACTACATCCTTAAAATTAATAAAACGAAACAAGATACATGCTGTATAAAGTAAAGCAACAATCCAGCAGGCTAGCACCACACAAGCCCACCAGTGACTATCTTAAATATTCTTCCTAAATGAATATAACTGTCCACGGATGGAACTTAGAGCCAAAACGATAAGGCAGATGAGACTATCTTCCATTTCTGTTCCTATTCAGGGCCTTCTGTAGGCACTCGGCATTCTGGAGGCCCTGGTACTGTCCCCTTTTCATTGCTCAAGAAATAGGGTGCCGCCAGTGTGCTGTCACATCCACTGGAGATGTAAACCAGCAGTCTGGTGTCCTTTCTGGACTGTCACCCAAATCCCCCCATCCAGAAGTCAGCCATTCATTTTAAAAACAATTATGTTGTGTAGAGCATCAACCCCTGTAGGAGACTAGGGAAAAAATTCTCTTACATGATTCACACCCTCTAGTCATTTACAATCGGTGTAAATTACAGAGGCCTACAAACAGATACATCGAGCTAATGAATAATGCATGCTCAGGAAGTTAGTGCTGTAGGAGCTGACCCCGGAGTTCACAGGAGGAATATATCAGTAAGGCAGGATACAGCCAATAAAACCAAACATTAAAATACCATTTCCCGATTTAAATTGCCTGATCAATTGATTTAAATATCCAAAATGATTAAAAGACTTGTAGCTGCTTAAACTACTATATTCTCATTATTATGTTAATACAATGAATATAAAGAATTTTCTATAAGAATTTTTTTCAAAGTTCTAAATAATTTTTTAAAACTAAATTTTTAGGACCATATCTGTAACAACATTCTTTTACAATGAACTATGAAGGCCTTCAAATTATGATAGGTTTGTTTAATTACCATTTATACAAATCAGATCACTAGCCTCGCCCATTCTTAGTACCACTGAGGCAGAGAAGCTTCCTTGTGCAGTGGGCATTCCTTAATGCGGAGACTTATAACTTCTCGAAGTGGTGAGCGTAAGTGACTGTGAGTGCTCAACCCTAAATGGGGCATCTATATCAACACTGCCCCTCCCCAAGGCTTTGGGATCATCAAGAGAAAGGGAGCAGAAAGATTATAAGAGCCAGAGGGAATCGACAACTACAGCTTAGCAGTGTTTTCCGGGCAGTAGAACACATGAACTCACAGCGGCTGTGGCTATATGCACAAGGTCCACAACATGTGTAAGACCAGCACACAATCAAGCCAGAAAAAACCCCAGTGTGCGTGTGGCTGTGGGAAGGAGGAGGTGGGAGTCACAAAGTCCTCACCCCCTAGCAAAGGTGGGATTAACAACTGGCTGCTAGGAGAATCAATATTCTTCAGGGACGCAGCCCCTGAGAGGCTACCCATGGTCCAATAGATAGTTCTTTACCCATGCATACACAGACAATACTACCTGGACAGAGAGAGAGAGAGAGAGAGAGAGAGAGAGAGAGAGAGAGAGAGAGACCTTGAGAGAATAATGGGGAGGAGGCTGAAGGGGAGAAAATGCAGGATGGATTTGACTAAAATACATTATATGCATGTGTGAAAATTTTAAGCAATAAAAAGTGTTGGAATTCAAAATTTAAGTATCAATAACACCTTCAGAAGTACCAAATGTGAGTCTAAAGATGTAACTGATACATGACAATAGCCTGGTGCTAAGATCTATGTGGTCAGTTTTGAGGTTCGTAAGCATTTTCCAGACGTGATCGGGACATTATTTTGGTTTATCTCATCTTACTGTAGTCACAGAGTGACTTTGTCCGGTGTTGGTGCCAGTTAGGTTAAGTGGAACTGACTCTTCAGAAGACCAAGATATTCTTCATTTTCTTTCCGACCCCCAGCCAGTGAGGCTTTGCTATGAGTTCCCCTAGTGTTTATGAAGACATAGACTAATGATTGACCGAGAGAGCTCAAGAAACAGACAAGGGTCATACTGAAGTGATGGATTTCTGAGAATATTAACTAAATTGGAGGAGGCAGGTTCACTTTAAGAAAGAGCTCTTTTTTCTAGGATATTCTCTAACACATCTTTGGGCCTCTACCAATAATGATTTCACACTATGGCCTGTAGCATGAGTCTTAAAAGTTCTTATTAATAAAATCAAACTCAGGCCAGGTATTGGGGTGAAATGCTGGAAGGTCAGAGAACCGGAACAAGCCACAGCTATCTCACCTAGCCGGATCCTCAGCTAGTCTTGTTTCCTCAGACTGGAGGCCTCTGAGTCCTCATCCAGAATGGGTCTCAGCTGAACTGCTGCTAGAAGCCTGAAAGCTTAACCAGCCACATGCTTCTCCAGGCCAAAGGCTTCTAGTTTCTGGTCCTCACACCTTATATACCTTTCTGCTTTCTACCACCACTCCCTGGGATTAAAGCTCGCTTTCTGGGATTAAAGGCGTGAGAGTCACCATGCTTGGCTGTATCCTTGAACACGTGGATTTCTGCCTCTGGAATGCTAGGATTAAAGGCGTATGCTACCACTGCCTAACCTCTATGTTTAATATTGTGGCTGTTCTGTCTCTGACCCCAGATAAGTTTATTAGCGTGCACAATATTTTGGGGAACACAATACCCCCACAATGGCCCTTGAGATCTGGCCATAGTTGATACTGTTACCCAACACTACTCAGAAACTGGAAAGCGAGATTACTGGAAACTAAATGAACCCTGCACAGAGCTCAGTTTGCCAAAGGTGAATCCAGGAATTTAGAAGATGCGATTTTTTGGAGTATCTCTGAGGGTTGTGGAAAACTACATTACAGACAGTCAATAATTGAGAAACACAGAGAGAAGCAGAGATGCAGCCACTGGACAGCTGTGAAAATTTTCAGTTCCTATTTCTAATCTCTTTCTGAGGACCAGCTGTGTTCTCACCCTGAGTTCTTTGTCTCCATGACATATTTCCTACTTTTGCTCAAACCAGCTCTAGACTAGTTCTGGAATTTACAAAAAGAAATACTTTATTCTCAAAAATAGTTTAACATCTGATACAAATGTAGCACAGACCTCCTGACTGTGGTTCAGTGTTTAATCCTCCCCATCCTTGTTTTTTCCTTTTGTAGAATTCTCTTCATTCTAGCTGGTTGCTCTACACCCAGCCTCCTTTGTAGCTATGTATGACCACATGAGTAGGTTCAGTCAAATAGTATGTGAGAGAAAACAATTCAAGCAACTTTAAGATTATCTCCTGTAGATAGGCACTCAGCTTTAAGTTTCTGTTTTTCAGTCACTCCCACACTGGAAAATGGCAATGATTGGAATAGCTGAAATGGTGGCTTGACAGAGCCAATCCGCCAACAAGCATCATGGTGGCCTTAGGGTATGAAGAATCTATCATTATCCTAGGACCATTTGCCTGACCACTAGCAACATAAAAGCGGAATAAACTTCTATATGAACCACAACACAAATCTGGACAATGAGTCCCAAGCTACAATTTATAACAAGTGTCTGTCACTTATGCTAACCAAGAGAGGGTGATATTCTGGTCATTTCTGAGGTTTGCATGGGGTTGTTTTTTATACAATTAAGCATGAGACTCTTCCTAATGGACACTGAGAGGTTGTCATAACAGACCTTCAGAGTACATGCAGAGCTAGCTGAGCAGAGAATATGTGAGCAGTAATTCCCATTCCAGGATGAAAAGCTGAATGAAGTGCAACATGAAAGAGACAAGCATTCATCCTGGCTTTCCCAGCTGGAAGCAGAGAGAGAAAACATGTTTAGTGAACTGAAATTTCTGAAGTCTAAATCAAGAGACTGAATAGATGTCTTGCCAAATTCAATTCTGTACATCACCACTTGCTGTGTACATGATTGATGCTTCTGTTAGGGAGCCGCGGGATCCTGGCACTTGGAGTAGGAGGAGTCCGGGAAGTAGGGAAACCACCTTCGGTTCCGCCAGCTGGTGCTGCCTCTCGTTCTGCACACAGAGCAGGGTGGCCCAAATCACGTTAAACACAGGACTGGGCAGGAAGGGAAGAAGTGCCAGAGGAGACAAGAAGTGAGGGACCTTCCGATGTGCCTCCTTTGCCTGGTACTTTATAAGTATTTATGGGTTCACCGCTGCTCTGGGGCAAAAGAAGAGACTTGGTACAAAGTCTCTACAGATATCGTTCATCTGAATATATGGATTATTAGCCTTAGGTGTGCATAAGAAAAGATACATTTACTCAAAAGCTGTGTGTTTTGCTAATGTAAATTAAATTATAAGTAAAACTGACAGGAATTCATTTTGGTTCTATAACATTGGGCTACAGGGATAGAGGGTTTGTTGCCGCTGGAGGTTTGTGGGAGTTGGGTTATTACATTAATCTATTTGGCTAGATATGGTGCCCAGTTTATTTGATCAATGACTAACTTAGGCCTTACAATGAAATGTTTTAGGTGTGATTAAAATTAAAAAAAAAATAGACTGTAGATAAGGCTGGACCACATTCAACCAATGGGAACCATAAAAGAAAAAGTGCTAAGGTACACCAAAGGAGAAGCAATTCTGCCTCAGAACGGCAGCACAGAAAACCTGCTTTGCTTCCATAGGCTCGCATTGCCTAGAAAGCAGATTTGATATTTAAGACTGCAAGACTGTCTCTTACCCAATCCCTAGCCTGAGAGCCTACCACTGTCAAACCAGTCAGTTCCTTAAAATCTCTCGCTTGCCCTCACTCTGTGTGTGTGTGTGTGTGTGTGTGTGTGTGTGTGTATGTGTGTGTGTGTGTGTGTTTCTCTATATCCCAATGCATATTTTTATCACATGTCTCTATCTACATACACATATATATCACCAAGGAAAGTTCAAACATGGCTTCATCTTGAATAATAACCACTGTTACTTGTTTTCCTCAACCTGTAGAAGAATGCATATTGTTTTCACATTAATAGCCACAAATAGTAATATGAATAAATAAATAAATGATTTTTCAAATAGTTTCACACTAGTTCCTCTTTCTTCCTGAAAGTCTAGGAACCCTGCCCTCTTTTTGTTCCCTTCCCAAATGATGGTCACTATGTCACATTAAAATCCATGCTACCAAGAAAACAGGCTGAAACACATAAATTCCACCTCTCCAGAAAGCTATCTGAAAACAATGTCCATGCCTCTGTTCTCCTATAGGAAGTGGTTAACACAGTCCACTCTGGAGCATATCCTAGGGGAGCCTTCAGCTCACAGCACAGGAGCACCTCCCTTTCTGCACACATATACAAGGTCATAACTGTTAGACAGACACACTTGCAGCAAACACATTGAACTCAGGGAGTTACAGGAAATTTCACAAAGTCAGAGTATTTCAATCCTAGAACCTAAAAGAAATATTTTATTTGTTAGGGCACCCAGGAGATCTAGTCAAGTCCCAGATAGTTTCAGTTGCAGAAATACTCTCAGGGAATAAAAAGGGATTTGGGATTAATATAAATCCAGATGCAAGAATGAATCCACACCTTAATAAAGTGGAATTCCCAACGCTGGCCCAAAACTAATACAAAGTAATTATATAGTGGCAAAACTTCTCAGGTTACTTAAAAACTTAAACTGCCATAACCTCTATGACAAGTAATATAAGACTTCAGGACTCTCCTGTGGATGAAACTAGAAAAACACGTACTGAGTAAGGTAGCCCAAGCACAGAGAAACAAAGGCTGGATGTTCTCTCTCATATGTGGATCCTAGTTCGAATCTCTAACTTTGTATGTTCAACTCAGAGATCCTGTGGAGACCAGCAATAGAGAAATAGGCCACTGGGAGGGAGGTACATTAACAGAGAGGTAGGTAGTGTATTGTAGGTGATATGAAAATAGAGAGGAGGAATACAGAGTATCGAACAGCTTAAATGGGGAGGGAATGGACAGGAGACAAAAGAATGGGGAAAGCCTACTAAAATATAAAGGGCATGAATAAGCCATATGGAAATCTACAATTTTATAATCAAACTAAAAAAATTAACTGGAAAGGTGATATCCTGAACGGTAAACAAACAAACAAACAACCTTCACCTCGTGCTATGGGTTATTAAACAAACAAAACAAAAAACAAAAAAAAATGGTAGATTTGGGATAGCTCCTTACAAATTGTTAGTCAAGGAGGCCCTAGACTCCAGGGCCTGGAGGCCACCAAAACAACCCATGCTTTTGTCATTGCTCTTGTTTGCCCACCAGAGCTAGATGTTGTGACTCCTTTCTTTGAAGGCACTTTGCACCTTGGTTGTATGATATACAGAAGCCCAGCTGGAAGTGAACTGGAAACTTCTTCCCTGCTGGGTACTTTCAAAGTGCTCCATGGAAGGAAGGCTGCCTGGGGAGAAAAAGACACCAAAGATCAACCAAAATACCAACCACCAGGGAATATATGTACACCTGCGCAATAATGGCCTGGCTGTTGTGGGGATAACAACAAATGCCATTTTGTTTCTCTTGGAGCACATTCCACAGGAGGGAATCCCATATGTGTTACTGTAAACCCACTCAAAACCTTATGACAAAGAAGGTCATAGGACTTTAGAGAGAACTTAATTCTGTTGTTTAGCTAAATTTACACAGAGTCCAATCACCTTGTAAATATGTATGTCTATAATCATGAACAATTACCTTCAGCTTTAATCAGAGAAGTCTCTCCAGTGAACTGTAATGAGACATTATGACTGCATGAAGTATTGAGAAGTGATGGTTGAATGCTCAGCCTTAAACGTGGCGTTTATATTATTTCCATGGCTCATAGAATATTGCAGAAGTAGGGGAAGAAATAAGGGCTTCATGCAAATGGTCACTTTCTGGGCAATACAGAGACATTTCTGTCCCAAACTCTCAGCTTGAATGACTGCACTGGGATGCACAGGATGCGCCCATCAACTGCCAGGCAAGGACGGAGGAGGGGCTTAAGGAGCCCTCCTCCTGGCTGATGGACTTATTGCTCTGAACAGATTTGGGGAAAGGGGGTGTCATTGCCTTCAGTTGTGTTCCCACTGATTACCCCTCAAGGCTCCAATTCACAGTTCTAAACCAAAGCGCCCACACACCACCCTAAAGCGCCCACACACCACCCTGAAGCGCCCACACACCACCCTGAAGCACCCACACACCACCCTGAAGTGCCCACACACCACCCTGAAGTGCCCACACACCACCCTGAAGCGCCCACACACCACCCTGAAGCGCCCACACACCACCCTGATTAATCCAAATAAGTCACAAAACAAAATCAAAACCATGAAGCTGAGAAAGGACCATGTAGGGAAAAGTGGAGATTAATAGGGGTTACAGAGTGATAAGAAAATGGGGGGCTAAAATCAGAATGCATTATATACAAATGAAATAGTCAAATAACTAAATTTTGTTTAAATCTCTAAAAGGGACGAAGGAGAGAATCTAGCCATCACCACTTTGCGTTTCCAAGCACAAAATAAAGCTAAGAAAGTCAGCGACAAAGGGAAACAAACACAGACAAGAAATGAAAAGGTTTCCTTCCTGTCTCAGTAATTATGAAAAAACTTAAGTGAGAGCCCACCAGTATGATATACCTAACACAGCTGAATGGTATTTTTTTTTTCGAGACAGGGTTTCTCGGTGTAGCTTTGCGCCTCCCGAGTGCTGGGGTTAAAGGCGTGCGCCACCACCGCCCGGCTCTGAATGGTATTTAAAAGAGTGGTTTTAGAACCTTTCTTGACGAGGGGATGCGATGAAGGAATTCTTTAACCACCAAACCATGAAAAATTGTAAATCTACAACAACCAATAAATCCCAAAACAGAGATGGCCTGAGACTCCATCCCATCCCTGACAAAATAGAGATGGAGGTTTAATAGGCTTGCAGTTGGTGCCTGAGAAACCAAGTGTGGGATGTAAGCATATCCCCCCAAATCCACAAACCAGGACTCCTGAAGAAAGCGCAGTATCCTGGTTTGCTTTTAATTGCTGTGGTAAACACCATGACCAAAAGTGACTTGGGAGGAGGGTTTATCTCATCTTATACTTTATCACAAGAATTCAAGCAGGAACTAGAGACAGGGACTGAAGCGGAAACCGTTGTGGAATGTTGTTTCCTGGCTTGCTCCCCATGACTTGTTCAGCCCGATTTCTCATACACCCCAGGGCAATGTAACTGGGGCAGCACCGCCCCCTTACCTCAGTTATTGATCAAGAAAATGCCCCATAGGCTTGCCTACGGGCCAATCTGATGGGGACACTTTCTCATTGAGGTCCCTCTTCCAAAATGACTCTAGCTTGTGTCAAATTGACAAACAAACAAACAAAAAACAGTGCAAGCGGCATTAAAAGTGTATGAAGAATCACTCTGCTTACAACTTACAGGGAGATGACCCCACAGCCTTGCTGCTGAGAAGAGAGCAAAAAGAAGCTGGAAAAGTTCATGGTTTCTCATTCAAAACCAGACTCAGGAATTTTTACCCCCTGTATGTTGCAAAATAACAAAACTGGAAAATGCTCATGAATGCATCCAGAGTTGATGATACATGCAGGTTCTTTCCAAAATCAAACGTCAGTCTTCTTCAGTGACCCACTTTAATACATACCTCAAACCGACGACGTTTCTCACGGCAAACATGAGACCCACTGTGATACACACCTCAAAGAGGGTGTGTTTCTCACAGTGAATACAAAGTTGTCTCAGTGAAAACGCAGCAAACTCTGAAGAAATAAACAACTTTTAGAGTTAAGATCGATATCATGATCCTGTTAGAGCAAGTTCCAAACATGGCTGCTCTTTTAATAATCAGAAATGAATCTATTTCATAAGCTTATGTAAACAGAAGGGGGCTAGTGAAAGCACAGTGAGGGAATACATATTACGAAAGCTGGCCCAGATATTTGAGAAAGAACAAAATTAAATTATTAGCAACTAAAAATGTAATCCGGACAGTAAGGAACTCAAAATTGATCAGTAAAATATATAAAGAAAACTCAAGAGAAACCTGTAAGTTATGAGACATTAACAAATAAAATACACAATATAGAACACAGGGAGTCAAGAGAATGGAAACTTTGGAAATTAGCAGACAATAAAATAGAAAGACTCCAACATAACCATAGTTTCAGAAATGAATAGGAGAAAGACTTATAAGAAATGTTTACAAATACATGGATGAGCTATTTCCTGATATGACAAAGACACAAACCCTCAGCTTTTGAACACTCAACAAACTCCAATGTGAATCAATAAAAAGAAGTTCAGACCTAGACATACCTTAGTGAAATTTCATTGTGGAAAACAATAGTAAATTCTTAAAACATAGGAAAATTAGCTACAAGAAATAATTTGACTGCTGGATGATTTCTTTCTTTCCTTTATTTTTTGAAATTATAGTGTAATTACATCATTTCTCCCTTCCTCTCCCTTCCTATAAACTCTCCCATGTTACCCTTCTTGCTTTCTTTCAAATTCATGGTCTCTTTTTTAGTTAGTTGTTGCTACATGAATATACATGCATTCATATATATATTCATAAACATGTAAATACAGCCTGCCCAAATCTGTATAGTGCTATTTGTATGCATGTGTTCAGGATTGACCATTAGTATTGACTAACCAACTGGCATGCTCTTCCCTGGGAAAGACTATGTGCTCAGCATGCCTTAGATGCCTGTAGTGTGTTTTCCTCTTTCCATTTTATCATGTCTATTGGTGATGTCCTTGTTCAGCTTCTGTCTGGGCAGTCACATCTGTGGAACTTATGGGTGTAGCTTCTGACCCAATTTCACAGCACACCACCTGATCTTCTGGCTCTTAGAGCCTTTCTACCCTCTCTTCTACAATGTTCCCTGAGCCTTAGGTAAGAGAGTTGTTTTATAGATGTTTATGTTGGGACTGGGCTCCACAACAGCCTGAACAGCCCTCCCAGCATAAGAAATAAGGAGACTGAAATAGTAAGTCTTCTAGACAAGAAAAAGGAAAAAAAAGTCCAGGGCCAGATGGATTCACAGCAGAATTCTGCTAGACTTCCAAAGATCTACAAACAATCCTTCAAAAACTATGCAAAAAAAAAAAAAAAAAAAGGAATAGGGAGAACTCCATCCACATGGTACATAATCACGTTTTTTGGAAGCTATCAAAGAAGGGCTATTTTAGGGAAGACAGTTCGTAACTACTCCACCACTGACTTAGTTCCACACTATGCTTCTTAGATAACAATGTGCAAGCACAAATCTGCCAAAGAAAGTTTCCTTTCAGGACTAAGTCAGAGATGATTCCATCCTTGCTTCTAACTATGATTTGTTTGCCCATTGCCAATTCTTATGCCTTTGCAATCCCAGAAATGATACCAATATCTAGAGGTTTGCAAAATTCATGTGCTCCTGCCTTAAGACATACTCCAAAGCACTGTCCCCATCTGCTGGACCTAGGGCCACACACTTAAGAAAGGCTGTGAAAACATCCAAAAGTTTAGGTCCACTGATGGAGTAACTTCTTTCATCTCTTTACCTTTGAGTACATATGCTTCCTTACTATTAAAATCTATACTAGTGGTAAAATAAACTCTCCATTATTTCCCATTTTCAAAAAAAGAAATATTGCTGGAGCATTTGTTTGTTTTGGCTTTTGTTTTGGTTTTTGCTCCTTTTACCCAAAGTTATAATACAGCTCCTCACAGTATCATTACTAAATTTTGAGGTTTTTGTTGTTGTTGTTGTTATGTTCTTATTGTTGCTGTTTTTGATTTTGCATGAAGTTTGACTTTTAAAAAAATATTTCATTATGAGAATTATGGCTTTGTGGGTAAAGGCGCCTGCTGCCAAGCCTGATGACCTCAAGTCCCAAGAACTCACAATGGCACTCCAACATGTCTCAGATGAACTTGCCTGTACTCTCTCATGTTCAATTTTAGATTGTCTTTCTTTTCTCATGTTCCCTAAAACTTCTCTGCTGGAATGCTTTCCTTTCCCTTGTAGGAGAGTCACAAGTATGAGAAAGCACTGTGATGCTTACCGTGAATAACCAACAAATGTCTATTTTTCTTTCTTCCTCCTTCCCCAACTATGTTTTGCTATTGCCTTCCATGATTGTGTCTTCTTTTGACTTACTTTCACTCTTTTTCCTGTCCTCTCTTTATTTCCCACATGACAGTTGGCACTATCCTAGATGTTTGGAATAAGTAAGTAAGCAAACACAAATAATACAAATTGCATTTTATTCAACAATTAAAGTATGTGTATTTACTCAAAGCACATGGAATAACAAAGTGGGAAAGAGTATTCCACAACTAAAAGGAGATTGTTTTGTAATATTATGTTTTAACTGAAATTAAGTTCAGCTTGTTTATCTCTACCTCTCTTATGGAACTTTGGATTCCTGCCATATTTTTCAACTATACTTCCATTTAAAAATGTACCTTAAGCATATTCACGTTGAAGTATCCATACCCTCATATGACATTTCACTACGTTCTGATACAGAAGTGACACTGAACGGTACTTATTCACCTGCAGGGGTGTGGTGTTACAAATGCAAGCACAGCAGTGTTCTTCAGGGCTTTTCATCTTTGTCTGTTTCATATCAGCGTCTGGTTTCAATGTCTAGCTTCTTTATTTACTGTTCATGCCGATGTACATAATTCCGGTTTTTTTTTTTTTCTGAGCCAAAATGTCCTTACTTGCAAAATTAGGAAAATACTACCACAGGATTAAAATGAAACTGCTAGATTTTAGCACCTGAGAACTAATCTAACTTTTGTTTAGAATGTGTAACATTTTAGAGGGTGTGAATTTGATTGTGAAAGAAAGAAAGGCCTATGCAGGTCAGTAAAGAAAAATCTTTATCTTTCTGTGTTAGTTATGTTTCTGTTGATGTGATAAAATACCATGACCAAAAGTGATTTATGAAAGAAAGAGTTTATTTTGGTTTATGGTTCTGGAGGACTCCATTCTGTCATGATAGAGAAGCATCCAGCAAGTGGCAGGCAAAGCAGCTGAGGGTTCTCATCCTTAACATAAGCATGAGGCAGAGATGGTGGACTGCAAGTGAGGCCTAGATAACCTCCAAGCCCACCCCCAGTTAAGCACTTCCCCCAGCAAGGAGGCACTTTCTAAATGCCCTAAACAGTATCGCCAGCTGGTAACCAAGTGTTCCAGTACTGGAGCCTGTGGAGGACATTTCTCCTTCAGGCCATTACATTTGTGATCTGCTGGGAAAAGAAAGAGACATGTGTTTCTAATGCTGGGTATCTGAAGTGATAGGCACCTGAACAGTAGAGCTCTTGAGAGGGAGCTTTGTAGAATGAACTACACAACTCCAACAACATCCCCTGGTGTTTCCCTGAATGTGCAGACTCCCATCTAAGAACATCCCAAGGGTTGTATATGCACCACATAACTGATGATGGTCTCAGTGATGAACAAATAAATTTCGTATCTTATTTCCCTCAGTATTGTGTAAGAGTCTCCCCTGAGATTACAACATTCCAAACTATTGGGGAACTCTTTAAGTAGGGAGGTAAAGAACCAAAATGAACAAATGAATGAATGAATAAATAAAAATAAATTAATTAATTAAAAAAATAAAACACACACACAAAGACACAATCCTGTGCCCCCACACCACCACCCATTGCAGTCCCTGTTTCAGGCCCGTAGGCAGGTGTGGTAATGTGGTGGTATTGTGTTCCCCGAAATATTGTGCACACTAATAAACTTATCTGGGGTCAGAGAATAGAACAGCCACAATATTAAACATAGAGGATAGGCAGTGGTAGCACATGCCTTTAATCCTAGCATTCCAGAGGCAGAGATCTACCAGGATCTCTGTGTGTTCAAGGATACAGCCAAGCATGGTGACTCATACCTTTAGTCCCAGAAAGTGAGCCTTTAATCCCAGGGAGTGATGGCAGAAATCAGAAAGGTATATAAGGTGTGAAGACCAGAAACTAGCTCTTAGCTGGTTAAGCTTTGAGGCTTTCAAGAAGCAGTTCCATTTGGATGAAGACTCAAAGGCTTCCAGCCTGAGGAAACAGGATCAGCTGAGGAACTGGCGAGGTGAGGAAGCTGTGGCTTATTCTGCTTCTCTGATCTTCTAGCATTCACCCCAATACCTGGCTCCAGGTTTGTTTTTATTAATAAGAACTTTTAAGATTCATGCTATAGGCAGGTCTCCTGCAGACAGGTCAGACTACCACCATCCCCCACCAGATCATGTAACCACAAACCTCACCCCTCCCAAACCTACCCACCCTCCAAGACTGCAGCTGCTCCCTGAGACAGAGCCCACTAGTGCCAATTGGACTAAGAGCTGCCCCCTGAGACAAGGAGTCCATCAGCACCAATTAGATCAAGAGCCCAGATTAGACCAAGAGCTCCCATCAGACCAAGAGTATCAATCAGACCAAGAGAGGCTCCCTCAGACACAGACACCACTCTCATCAAGTGGAGAAAGAGATGGGTAGACACCAGTGTGAAAATACAGTCAACAACATAAAGACCAATATGACTCCATCAGAACCTAGTGGTTCTACATCAGCAAGACCCAAACATCCTAATGCAGAAGAAAGTGAAGAAATCAACCTTAAAAATGACTTTAAGAAGATGATAGAGGCCTTTAAAGAGGAAATGTAAAATTCCCTTAAAGAAATCCAGGAAAAGAAAAACAAAAAATTGGAAAAAAATCAGTAAATCCCTTAAAGAAAGCCAAGAAAAAGCAATTAAACAGGTGAAGGAAACAGTTCAAGATTTGAAAACTGAAATTGAGAAATAAAGAAGACACAAACTGAGGGAATGCTGGAAATGGAAAATCTGAGTAAATGAACAGGAACTACAGATGCAAGCATACCCAACAGAATGCAAGAGATGGAAGAGAGAAACTCTGAAGATACAATAGAGGAAATAGATTCGTTAGTCAAAGAAAACACTAAAACCAATAAAGTCATAACACAAAATGTCCAGGAAATTTGGGACACCATGAAAAGACCAAACCTACGAATAATAGGGATAGAAGAAGGAGAAGAATACCAAATCAAAGGCACAGAAAATATATTCAACAAAATCATAGAAGAAAATGTTCCCAACCTAAAGAAGGAAATGCTTATGAAGATACAAGAAGCCTATAGAACACCAAACAGACTAGACCCCCCAAAAAAGTCCCCTCACCACATAATAATTAAACAACTAAACATACAGAATAAAGAAAGAATATTAAGAGCAGCAAAGGAAAAAGGCCAAGTGACTTATAAAGGCAAACCCATCAGAATAACACCAGACTTATCAATGGAGACTTTGAAAGCCAGAATGACCTGGACAGATATAATGCAGACACTAAGAGACCATGGATGCCAGCCTAGACTAATATACCCTGCAAAACTTTCAATCACCATAGACGGAGTGAACAAGACATTCCAAGACAAAACCAGATTTAAACAATACCTATCCACAAATCCAGCCCTACAGAAAGCACTAGAAGGAAAATTCCAACCTAAGGAAGTCAGATACACCCATGAAAACACAGGCAATAGATAATCCCACAGCAGTAAATCCCAAAGAAAAGAAATACACACACACTACCACCAAAAGATAACAGGAACTAACAATCACTGGTTAATATCCCTTAATATCAATGGACTTAATTCACCTATAAAAAGACACAGGCCAACAGAATGGATACAAAAGCAGGACCCATCTTTCTGCTGCATACAAGAAACACACCTCAAATTCAAAGATAGACACTACCTAAGAATAAAAGGCTGGAAAAGTCTTTCCAATCAAATGGTCTTAAGAAGCAAGCTGGTGTAGCTATCCTAATATCCAACAAAATAGACTTCAAACTAAAATCAATCAAAAGAGATCAAGAAGGACATTACACATTCATCACAGGAAAGATCCACCAATATGAAGTTTCAATTCTGAACATTTATGCCCCAAATATAAGGGCACCCACATATGTAAAAGAAACACTACTAAAACTTAAATCACACATAAAAACTCACACATTAATAGTGGGAGACTTGAACACCCCACTCTCACCACTGAACAGATCTGCCAGATTGAAACTTAACAAAGAAATAAGGGACTTAATTGATGTTACAACTCAAATAGACTTAATTGAAATTTACAGAACATTCTACCCTAACAAAAAAGAATATACCTTCTTCTCAGCACCCCATGGAACCTTCTCTAAAATCAATCACATACTCGGTCACAAAGCAAATCTCATCAGATACAAAACAATTGGAATAATCTCCTGTATTCTATCAGACCACTATGTTTTAAAGTTAGATTTCAACAACAACAAAAATTACAGAAAGCCTACAATCTTATGGAAACTGAATAATGCTCAACTGAATCACCAATGCGTCAAGGAAGAAATAAAGAAGGAAATTAAAGACTTCCTAGAGATTAATGAAAAGGAATGTACTATATACCCAAACTTATGGGACACTATGAAGGCAGTGCTAAGAGGAAAATTCATAGCACTGAATGCCCACATAAAGAAATTGGAGAAATCTCACATTAGTGACTTAACTGCACACCTGAAAGCTCTAGAACAAGAAGAAGCAAAGTCACCCAGGAGGAACAGACGCCAGGAAATAATCAAATTGAGAGTTGAAATCAATAAAATAGAAACAAAGATAACAATACAAAGAATCAATGAAACAAAGAGTTGGTTCTTTGAGAAAATCAACACGATAGACAAGCCCTTATCCAAATTAACCAAAAAGCAGAGAGAGAGCATCTAAATTAACAAAATCAGAAGTGAAAAGGGAGACATAACAACAGACAATGAGGAAATGCAGAGAATCATCAGATCATACTTCAAAAACCTATACTCCACAAAATTGGAAAATCTGAAAGAAATGGACAATTTTCTGGATAGATACTACATACTAAAGTTAAATCAGAGCCAGATAAACTATTTAAATAGACCAATAACCCCTAAGGAAATAGAAACAGTCATTAAACATCTCCCAACCAAAAAAAGGCCAGGACCAGATAGTTTCAGCATAGAATTCTACCAGATTTTCAAAGAAGAGCTAATTCCAATACTCTTCAAATTGTTCCACATAATAGAAACAGAAGGAACATTACCAAACTCTTTTTTATGAGGCTACAGTTACCCTGATACCCAAACCACACAAAGATGCAACAAAGAAAGAGAATTACAGACCAATCTCCCTCATGAACATTGATGCAAAAATACTCAATAAAATATTGGCAAACCAAATCCAAAAACATATAAAAAATTATCCACCATGACCAAGTAGGCTTCATCTCAGAGATGCAAGGATGGTTCAACATATGAAAATCTCTCAATGTAATACACCGTATAAACAAACTAAAGAAAAAAAAGCACGTGATCATCTCATTAAATGCTGAAAAAGTCTTTGACAAAATCCAGCACCCCTTCATAATAAAGGTTCTAGAGAGATCAGAAATTTTACAAGGAACACACCTAAAAATAATAAAAGTAATTTGCAGCAAGCCGACAGCCAACATCAAATTAAATGGAGAGAAACTCAAAGCAATTCCACTAAAATCAAGAACAAGACAAGGCTGTCTGTTCTCCCCGTATTTATTCAATATAGTACTTGAAGTTCTAGCTAGAGCAATAAGACAACAAAAGGAGATCAAGGGAATACAAATTGGAAAGGAAGGAGCCAAACTTTCACTATTTGCAGACAATATGATAGTATACATAAGCGACCCCAGAAATTCTACCAGGGAACTCCTACAGCTGATAAACTCCTTCAGTAAGGTGGCTGGATACAAGATTAACTCATAAAAATCAGTAGCCCTCCTAAATACAAATGATAAATGGACTGAGAAAGAAATCAGAGAAACATCACCATTTACAATAGCCACAAATAATATAAAATACCTTGGGGTAACTCTAACTAAGCAAGTGAAGGACCTGTATGATAAGAACTTTAAGTCTCTAAATAAAGAAACTGAAGATATCAGAAAATGGAAAGATCTCCCATGCTCATGAATAGGTAGGATTAACATAGTAAAAATGTTGATCTTACCAAAAACAATCTACAGATTCAATGCAATCCCCATCAAAATCCCAACACAATTCTTCACAGACTTGTAAAGAACAATACTTAACTTCATATGGAAAAACAAAAAACCCAGGATAGCTAAAAGAGTTCTGTATAATAAAGCCACCTCTGGAGGTATCACAATCCCTGACCTTAAGCTCTACTATGGAGCTATAATAATAAAAACAGCTTGGTACTGGCATAAAATAATGACATGTGTACCAATGAAATTGGATTGGAGACCCCAACATTAATCCGCACACCTATGAACACCTGGTTTTTGACAAAGAAGCCAAAACTGCACCATGGAAAAAAAGAAAGCATATTCAACAAATGGTGCTGGCACAACTGGAGGTCAACGTGTAGAAGGCTGCAAATAGATCCATATCTGTCACCGTGCACAAAATTCAAGTCCAAGTGGATTAAAGACCTCAACATAAGTCCAGTTACACTGAACTTAATGGAAGAGAAAGTAGGAAGTACTCTTGAACGCATTGGCACAGGAGACCACTTCCAGTAGCACAGACATTGAGAGCAACAATTAATAAATGGGACCTCCTGAAACTGAGAAGCTTTTTGTAGGACAAAGGACATGGTCAATAAGAAAAAAGTACAGCCTACAGAATGGTAAAAGATCTTCACCAACCCCATATCTGAGAGAGGACTGATCTCCAAAATATATAAAGAATTCAAAAAACTAGACATCAAAATACTGAACAATCCAATTAAACAGTGTGCTACAGAGCTAAACAGAGAATTCTCAACAGAAGAATCTCAAATGGCTGAAAGACATTTAAGGAATTGCTCAACATCCTCAGTCATCAGGGAAATGCAAATCAAAACGACTCTGAGATACCATCTTACACATGTCAGGATGGCTATGATCAAAAACACTGAAGACAGCTTATGTTGGAGAGGATGTGGAGCAAGGGGAACACTCCTCCACTGTTGGTGGGAATGCAAACTTGTATAGCCGCTTTGGAAATCAGTATGGTGGTTTCTCAGAAAATTGGGAATCAATCTCCCTCAAGACCCAGCTATACCACTCTTGGACATATACCCAAGGAATGCTCAATCCTACCACAAGGACACATGTTCAACTATGTTCATAGCAGTGTTATTTGTAATCGTTAGAACCTGGAAACAGCCTAGATGCCCCTCAAACGAAGAATGGATAATGAAAATGTGGCTCATATACACAATGGAGTACTACTCAGCAGAGAAAAGCAATGATATCATGAAATTTGCAGGCAAATGGATGGAACTAGAAGATATCATCCTAAGTGAGATAACACAGACTGAGAAGGACAAACATGGTATGTATTCACTCACAAGTGGGTATTAGATGTAAAGCAAAGGATAACCAGACTACAACACACACAGCTCCAGAGAAGCTAGCTAACAAGGAGGGCCTAAGAGCAACACATAGCTAGCTCAACGAAGGAGAAACAGATGAGCTCTGCATGAGCAAAACTGGGAGTGAGGGGAGTAATGGAGGGCAAAGAATGGGGATTTGAACATAAAGAAATGGGAGGTTCAAGCTGGAACAGGGACAGAGTAGGAGGGAAAAGAAAGATAACATGATAAGTGAAGACATGGAAATAGGAAGAAACAGGGGTGCAAGGGAAGTTCCCAGGAATCCCCACCTTAGACTACTAGCAATAGTCGAGTGGGTGCCTGAACTGGTCTACTCTGTTAACCAGATTAGTGAATACCCTAACTGTCATTCATCATAGAGCCTTCATCCAGTTACTGATGGGAGCAGATGCAGAGATCCACAGCCTGGCAGCAGGCCGAGCTCCAGGAGTCCAATCGATGAGAGAGAGGAGGGATTCTATGAGCAAGAAACTTTGAGATCATGATGGGAAAACGTACAGAAATGGTCAGCCAAACTAGTGGAAACCCATGAACTGTGTACCAATAGCTGTGGTGCCCCCATGGGACTGGTCTAGGCCCTCTGGGTATGTGAGACAGTTGTTTAGCTTGAACTGTTCAGGGGACCCCCAAGGAAGGGTGGATCAGGATCCTTCCCTGGTGCATGAGCAGGCATTTTGGAGCCTAGCGCCTAAGGTGTGACACCTTGCACAGCCTTGGTGCAGGGGTGAGGGGCTTGGTCCTGCCTCAACTGGATGTACTGGACTCTGCTGACACCTCATGGGAGACCTTGACTTGGAGGAGGTGGGAGTGGGGGTGGGTTG
>CABHPR010125495.1:0-23000 GCA_902168415.1 Peromyscus melanophrys
TTTTTTTTATCTAGCCTTGGCATACCTAGAACTCACTTGGTAGACCAGGCTGGCCTCCAACTCACGGAGATTGACACCTCTGCACTGGGTGCTGGGATTAATGAAGTACCCCACCATGCTAGCTTGAAATAAACTAATTTTAATTCTTAAAAAGTTAAAAATTACCTTAATCTTTCTAAAGCAGAGCCTCTTATGGCCCTCTTCAGTTAGTCAGACAAAGTGACTTCACCAGCATAAATACATTCTGTATGTGCTTTCCTTTCCTCACAGTGGATATCGTATGTCAATGTAAGAGTGTAAGTCAGCCAGGCAGTGGCAGTGTACACCTTTACTCCCATCCCTCGGGGGGCAGAGGCAGGCGGATCTCTGTGAGTTCAAGGCCAGCCTGGTCTACAGAGTGAGATCCAGGACAGCCAGGGCTACACACACACACACACACACACACACACACACACACACACACACACGTACACGTACACACACACATGCACACACATGCACACACACGCATACACACAAAAGTGTAAGTCAGTGATGCTGAAGAAGAGATTGTGTTAATACACACCAACACTTCTGAGACTAAAGCGTGAGGGTGATGGAAATCTGGAGATTCTCTGGCCAGCACAGTGAGTCTGATGCCAGCTTTCTGGTATGTAACAAGATCCTGTTGGGGGAGGCCTACTGCAGCTTAGGTGACGCCACATGTACCTGGTCCCAATTTTTTTGTCTCTCTGAAAACATTAAATTACAATGGATTCATTTGCGACTGTGGAAGTCAAAGGACAACTGGAACCGGCAGGTTCTCTGTTTCTAGCATGTGTTGTGGGGATGGAATGCATGTGTCAGGTTCAGTGGTAAGCACCTTTACCCGCTGAACCAACTTGAACCCCTCCCCACTTCCTGTTTATAATTTCTTGACATCCTTACCAAAATTTATTCTCCTTTTCTGTTTGTTTCAAGTACAGAGAAATGAACCTGGGCATTTTGTATGCGAGGCAAGTATTCCACCCCTGAACTACATTAATCCCACCTCTTGCTTCTGACAACTTTGAGACATGGTCTCTTCATGCTACTCAGGATAGATGTGAATGTGTCGTTCTCTTGCATCAGCCTCCCAAGGCACTGGGATACAGGCTGCACCCACAGGACTGTTCTTTTTCATGCACTTTGAAACATCAATAGTTTTCTTTCTTTCACTTTCTGTTTTCTTCTTTTCTCTGTAATAACCATACGATGGGCATGAAGTGTTACCTCCTTGTGGTTGGGTTTCATGTTTCCCATGAGTGTTCTTCCTCCAATTCCACAGTGGATACAACAATATGAAAAAAACAATGCAACCTCCCCCCATGCATTGATAGTCACTGGGTCCTCAGAGTGGGCAGGCGCTCATTGACAAGTTCTCCATTCTTGCTGGGTGATTGAAAGGACCAATTCTGGCTCGTATCCATACCTGCTGTGTGTTCATGGTTACAACAGCAATGTTGCATGTCTTAACGTCATAGAAGCAATTCATGAAAATGACTCCCATCTTCCTGCTCTTAAATTGTTTGGGACATCTATTAAATAATGTTTCCTGCTCCACGTGAGTATGAGGACATAAATGGCCCATTTAAGTGGTTGGCCGGAGAGGTCTGGGAGCCCCACCCCCAAAGAACATAGGTTATTGTTATTGCTCTTTGTTACCCACCAGAATTAGATAACGAGACTTGATTGGTTAGTATACCACACAGTTTATCCAGGACACAGAGATATCAAGATGGGACTATACTGGAAAGTTGCTCCCTGTTTGCTATTGTTCACAGTGCTGGAAAGTGCTATGCATGCTACGGTGGGAGAAAACTCATTAATGGTCTCAACCAGCTGTGTACCATGTAACCCATAATACTAACTATGCAGCAAGGTTTGTCCACTGGTACAATAGTGGCATGACAATTTTGGACACAACCAACTACTTGCGCTTGCATTTGAGGACAGCTCCATGAGAGGGAATACATCTCTGGCAGTATACACATGGTCAAAGCCTATTCCTAGTAGGACATGGGCCTAAGGGGATTTATACTACCATTGTTTCTTTGAATAAACATGTCAAAAATTTCAATTCTGATGAAGCCTAATTTGTCTGTAGTTTTCCTTTTTGGCTGAGTGTTATGTCAACTATGAAATACATAGCCATATTTATCATTCTGTAGACTTTCCCTATCTACTTTTCTATTATTTTGTAGTTCAGCTTTCACTTGTAAGAATTTTGACTTATGTTGAAGTATTTTTGTATATAGTTTAAGTTAAGGGCTCAGGTATCCTTCTGTTTGGGGATATTATGTCTTTCTGCACCATAGAGGCTAGACTACCTTCTCCCATTAAGTTGTCTTGGTGCACTTGACCATGCAGACGAGAGTTGATTTCTGAGGTCCCCTCCTCTTCTTTCCTTCCCCTTCTTTCCTTCTTTCCTCTCTTCCTTCCTTCTTTCATTTCTCCTCCTCCTCTTCTTCATTAGTTCTTTGTGAGTTTCACACAATGTGTTGACCATATTTATTTCCCTCCCCTAGTCCTTCTCTAATTCAATCTCTTTCCCTAACTTTGTGTCCTTTTTCTTTTGAATTCTTTCAGACCAATTTGTGGTGACCAAATATTCTTGGAGGCATTATTTTCCACAGGAGTGGTTATCTTGCCAGTGACTATATTCTTAGAGAAAGCTATCTCTCCATTTCCCAGTAGCTAACACTTGCCAATAGCCCCATGCCTTGGTTGAGTCGTGTGCGCAACTCTTCGCCATGCTGAGATTTGGTATGACTTGGGCTTACACAGGTTTCATGCATGCTGTCATGACTGCTGTAAGTTCATATGTGGAGCCGCCCTGCTGTGTCCATAAGAAAATATTCCCATGCAGTCATCCATTGCCTCAGGCTCTTAGACTTTTTGGGCAATGATCTTGAGGGTTATATGATCTATATGTATAACAACATTATGCTGTTAAGTAGACATATTATTAAACTGATTCCTAATGCCCTCTTGTTTTTTATTAGTCAGGGCTCTCTAAAGAAACAGGGCTGATAGAATGAACATGTATTTATTAAAAGAGTCTTGGCTGGAGTAGCTTATATTCTGTGGTCTGGCTAGTCCAACAATGACCATCTCCTGATAGAAAGGCTGAGGATCTGGAAGTTGTTGAGTCCTTGAAGCTGGGTGTCTTGGAAGTCCCGATCTGGTGCTGGAGTTCTGGAGACCTTCTAGAGGACTGATGGAACTCAGTCTATGTTGGAATCCTGAAGAAGTGGGTCCTAACACCAGTGGAGGCATGCCTCAGCAGCAGGGCAGATGAACTTACCAGTGAGGGTGAGGGCAAGCAGGAGAAAAGCAAAAGCTTTCTTCTTCCATGTCCTTTTCTGTGGGCTGCCACCTGAAGGTGTGGGCCAGATTTAGGGGAGGTCTTCTCACCTCAAATGATCCAGGCAAGAAAAACCCTCATAGGCATCCCAACTGCTTGGGTTTTAGCTGATTCCAGGTGTAGTCAAGCTGGCAACCAAAGTTAGCCATCACAATGCTGCACCCCTGAGATTGCTCTTCCACTGGTCTCTCTTACCTGCCTTTTGTGAGGACCATGATGCTTTCATTACTGTAGCTCTGTATAAGTTCTGCAATTATGAAGTGTGATTCTTTCTAGGTTGTTCACAATTAATTTACCTACAACACTGTTTCAAGATTCCATATGCATTTGAAATGGATTTTTTCCCTTGTTCTTTTTACATGCCTAAGTGGAGGTGGGGTTATTTGCATATATGCATGCTTGCATGTATTTTTGTGTAGGTATTTCTGCTTGTGGTGGTCTGAGGTGTTTGTGGAGAATCTTCTTCCTTCACTCGCCCCTCTTATTCAATGAGGCAATGTCTACTGCTCCAACTCAGAGCCAGTCTATGTGGCTGATCTCAGTAGCCAGCTTGCTCTGGGGATCCTGTCTCTGCCCTGCAACCTAGAATTGCAGATGGGCTGCCATGTGCACCCTGCATTCTACATGGGTTCTGGCTCTCTTTCTTGCATTTCAAGCCCTTTAACCACTGAGCCACCTCTGCAGCCCCCGGAATGGAATTTTCTAGTTCTACCACATATTGTTGAGGTTCCAGGGATTTTCTTCCCCCAAAGTCTGTAGGTCATTTTCTGTGCTTTTGTCCACTAACATAATTTAATGTTTTAAATGTTTCAATTCCTAAAAACTTTAGTGCTAAGAACCAGGAAACAGTTTTCTCATGCAGTCCCTGCCATAACTAAACATTACAATCATTCTAGAATGGATACATACATGTTCTAGCCAGTACCTATGGAGTCGAGAGCGGACATGTCTTGAATTTAACCACCCCACTCACGCATGCTACTGTATAGATGTAAAGTGGAAGAAGAAAATGTGTAATGATGTCGACTGCACCATCGACTGTAGTCATGACCACAGAAATATAAAGGTGACTTAAACTAGTGAAGAAATCTCAAATATTCTCACTTCAGAACATCACGCAGAATATTAAGAGGGTGGGAGATGGAGGAAATCCATCAATTTACCTGGGTTAGAGGCAAGGGGGAATCTATGCATAGAAGCATATTATTATGCAGAACAACAAAGCCCTCCACATCGTTTCCCCTGTCTATTTACAGGAAAAATACTGGAACACACCTTGTTTTCCTAACATTACCTGTATATTGGAAGGGCCCAGAGATTGAGATTATTGGAAAATAGAAACAGCGAGGAAAGAACAGAGTTCTGTTTTACACATCTGTATGCCTGTGACTTCTTTACCTTTGGGCACACTTTTCTTCAAGGCAGAGTTTGACTTGCGCAGGGTATTTGTTCCTTTAGTAATTTGCTTGTCTAAATTACTGATTTTAGATGGCTCTGAAAAGTAAGAACAATGCCATTCATTATTCTGCAAGTAGGTCTTCTCAGCTATTCAGGTACAAAGCTGACAGTCTTGAAGAGCTCTGTCAAGCCTTGTGTTCTAGTCTGCTTTCTATTACTCTTGTGGCGAGCCACAGGAATAGAAGTCCAGCTGTATATTATAAGCTATGCTTTGACGAGGCCGAGGGTCAGTCGAGTGGAAAGCCAATCAGCAAGGTCGATTGGTGCTATGCAGTTTAATACTCAGTTGTGTCTTGCTATGAATTCCTTGTGCTCATAATTCTCCTAAAGTGTGTGTGTGTGAGTCTCCATTTCAAAGCACCTGGATAGTCACGTAGACAGAACCTTCTCCCTCTGAGCTCCAGGCCCCCTCTTTAGCATTTGTTTTGGGTATCTGCCATTTGCAAATACCCTCCTTGAGCTACTTCCTAAGATAGAGTCAACCCCAAACAAAGCCCTAAAAGACAAGCAAGGAACAGATAGCTACCAGGCCATCTGTTGGACGCCTGAAAACCCCCCAACTAGATAAAATGTCTTTTCTGAGACTACATGTCTCACAGGCCAAATGCTTACCCACTAGATGAACAAGCTTTGTTTCTTGTGCAAATCAAGGCCTCCCCCCTCTCTCTCACTGCCCCAGAGAACCTCTTAGATCAAAAGGAGTTCCCCCGCGACAGGTGTTTCAAGCTGTGATGCAGATTGACCAGCTATCAGTACTCTTCCCCCGCCCTGTCAGGAAACTGGCGGCAGAGGAAAAAAGTGACAGTTTTAGCTTTTAGTGACCTACAGACTTTCCCTACCCTATCACCTGTAAGTCTATAGTTGATAGATTCGTAATGCCTTCACCTAACCACAATAAGGATATATTTCTAGCACGTAAATTCCTTTTCTGTTTTATCCCAACTACTGACTGACTCCACTCTTAGCTCTCCTTTTTTTGGGTTGCAAATAAAATTGCCAGGAAGCCTCTAGCAGGGACCCATACAATCTTGTGCTGTATATAAAACATAAGGTGTTACTGTTTGGGATAGGATATAGAACAGTCCCGGGGGGAAGGGAAAGAGAGGAAGGACTGAAGGATGGGGAGGAAGGACTGAAGGATGGAGAACTTGAGGGATTGAAGATGGGAGAGGACAAGGAATGGAGGGAACAGAGAATTGAGGGAATGAAGAATTGAAGGAATAAGGAATGGAAGGATTGGAGAATTGAGGGAACTAGGAACTGAAGATTGAAGGAATGAGGAATTGAAGATTAGAGGGAATTAAGAATTGAGGGAACAAGAAGGGAACTAAGGAAATAAAGAGAGATCTCAGAGAGTTGAACTGGTGACTGAGGAATAAATGAATTGAACTAAAGAGCTCTGAGCAACTGGATTCATTCCCATGCCATTGGTAGTGACTCTCCTGGGCCCCTGGATTTGTATAAATTTAAGGCTGGTAGAAACAGCGAGGAAAGAACAGAGTTCTGTTTTACACATCTGTATGCCAGTGACTTCTTTACCTTTAAGCACACGTTTCTTCAAGGCAGAGTTTGACTTGCGCAGGATATTTGTTCCTTTAATAATTTGCTTGTCTAAATTACTGATTTTAGATGGCTCTGAAAAGTAAGAACAATGCCATCCATTATGCTGCAGGCAGGCCTTCTCAGCTATTCAGGTACAAAGTTGACAGCCATGAATAGCTCTGCCAAGCCTTGTGTTCTAGTCTGCTTTCTATTACTGTGATAAAGACCATGATTAAAGCAACTTGGGGAAGAAAGGATTTATTTGGCTTACACATCCTGATTACAGCCCATCATAGATGAAAGCCAAGGCAGGAACTCAAGCAGGGAAGGAACCTGGAGGCAGGAACTAGAGCAGAGACTAAGGAGAAACATGCCTATTGGCTTGCTTTCAGCTCACTCAGTTTGCTTTTTTATGCAACTAAGGACCACCTGCCTAGGGTGGCACCACCCATAGTAGATGGGGCTCTTCCACATCAATCATTAATCAAGAAAATGTCCCATAGACTTGCCTACAGGCCAGTCTGATGGAGGCATTTTCTCAGTTGAGGTTCTCTTTTTCTAGCTGATTCTAGCTTAGGTCAAGTTGTCAAAAACAAACATAAAAAAGCAACCAGCACACTGTTTCTTGTAGGTGGTAATTTATAAAAGTGTGTTCTTAGAGTATCAGTCATGTAACAGGAGGACTAGAGCTGGGAGATGGGTCACATGCCTGCATTCTAGCACTTGGGAGACCCATTGAGGCAGGCACATGCATAACTGCCTGCTAGTCTGCTTACACACTGAGTATCATGCCAGCTTAGACATACACAGAACCCCTATGTCAAAATACACATAGAATGCCCTTTATAAGTGTCATAAATAGAACTTAAAAAAAAAAACAGTAGTACAATAAACAGAATCACAAGTGACTGAAATATCAGATATCAGAATGTTTTATCCTGATGTATAAAATGTATGTAAGTTCCTCTGCTTTTTTTAAATAAAAGAAGACATTCTGGGGAGGTGGAAGGGGGAGTGTGTGGGGGTATGATTCAGCTTTTTTGTATACCTGTATGTAAATTTCAAACAATAATAAGCATCCCATATTCCCACAATGGAAAATACACTGACAGAATGGACAGGATAATTAAGGGATGCTACTGAGGGTGTATTTTGAATACTAAGAGGAAATATAATAACAATAACTTGCACTTTTTCTCCAATGGCATAAATGTTGAAATAAAGCAGAATATGAATCTGTTAGGAGACTCATTTCTCAAGAATGAGACAAAATGGACAAAAAAACAGACCAAATTTGCAAGAACGTTTTCTATTTCTACCATGTATTTCTTGCACAAAAACAAAACATTCAAATTTCCATTCCCCGAGGCAGGTGCTTGTGTGAGCAATGTGCACCTGGGGCTCTCCCTCAGCTCCAAAGTTGGATGCTCTGGTAGAAACCCATTTATCCTCCCATCATTTCCATTCAACACTCAAAAGGAGAACATCCTCGCCTCTCTGTCTAATCAGAGTCAAACGTAAATAAGGTTCAACGGACTAAGAGGCCTCCTGTGCTCAGGTGGCCGGGCGGCTGGGGGAGGCGGTCAAGCTAGCTGGAGCTCAGGTGACATGGTGTGATCCTTGGCCACATTTTTTGTTGTTATTGTTGTTGTTTCTTTCTCTCTTTCCTGCCCTTCTCCTTCCTTTCCTCTCTGCTTTTTGTGGTATTCAGGACTGAACACTTGTTTCTGCATATGGTGGCTGAAAGCTCTACAGCTGAGCTACCTCCGTCCTTAGAATTCTACTCACTTTTTATATTGAGATAAGGTCTCATGCCAAGACTAGCTTTGAACTCTCTCTGTTGTCACAGCTGGCCATGAGCTTGTGACTTTCCTGAATGAGTCCCACGGAGCTAAGATAACATATATGTAACTTCAGGCCTAGCCATCTTTCCTTCTACATCTTTCCTTTTCACCACCCTTACTGGTATTGCCATCCAATGGGTATGACGTGTTTTCCTCATTGTTCTTCTGGATAGAATTTCCCTAATGAGCAGTGATGTCTCCATAATCTTTCTCAGTTCATGTTAGTATCTGTAATACCTGCTCAGGAGGACTGTCTGTTGGAGTACTTAATATTGTTTTTATGAATTTTGTTGTGGTTGAGTTTAAGACCTTTGTTAGCAGAGCACTTCGATGGTTATTCTTTGCGGTCAATTTGACTACATCTAGGATTAACTAAAATCCAAAAATGAAGAGCACACCAGTGAGGGATTTTTTTGGGCCTAATTTGAAGTGGGAAGATCCACTTCTAATCAGGTTCTTGAGGTGGGAAGACACACCTTTGATCTGGCCCACACCTGCTGGAAGCCTACATGAGGACATGGAAGGAGGAAGCTTGCTCTCTTTGCCTGTTTGCTCTCACCTTGCTAGCAAGAACATTCCTTCACTGGCATTAGAGCCTGCTTCTTTGGGATTCCAGTGCATACTGAAAACTAACTGAGACATCCAGCCTTGTGGACTCAGCAACAACTGGATTCTTGGATTCTTTTTGTTCACAGACAGCCATTATGGGATTAGCTGGACTGCAGCCTGTAAGTCATTCTAATAAATCTCCTTTACATATACATGTAAAGTTTATATATATATCTAAATTATGTATATATAGACATATATACCACACATCTTTATCCAAACTAATATAATCTCTTTTTGTGGATAGCCCTTTTACTCCATTGACATTGTCCCATTTTATTTATCTTTTTAAATTCACATATAGTAACTGTGCAAAATTATATTTTCCTTGATGTTTATAAGTTTTTAAATCTGATGAACTCTAATTTGTCTATATTTTTCCTTGTTGACTGCGTCTTTAATGCCAGTCAAAACTAATTTCCAAAACAAACATCATGTAGGTTTCTTAAATATGATTTATTTATTTATTTATTTATTTTTGAGACAGGGTTTCTCTGTAGCTTTGGAGCCTTTCCTGGAACTCACTCTGTAGCCCAGGCTGGCCTCAAACTCATAGATATCCACCTGACTCTGCCTCCCAAGTGCTGGGATTAAAGGCGTGCACCACCAGCGCCCAGCCATGATCTATGTTTTTTAAATTATTAATTTATATTTTGTCATATGTGTCTGTGCGTGGGATGTGAACCCACAGCATCTTGTCTACTGAGCCATTCCTGCGGCCTCATCATGTGACTTTTCGCCTATGTTTTCTTCCAGTGTTTTTGTGTTTTAGCTTTAACTTCTAAGGTCTGTCTTCATGCTGACTTATGTTTTGAATACACTTTATCACGGGCTCCTTTCATGCTTCTGCTTGGGGATATCCAGGTTTCCCTGAACTGTGTGTGACAGACCCCTCCCCTACTATGTGCTCTTGAAATCATTAACCATGTAGGTTATCTGCTTCACCTGTATGCCTGTCAGAACCATACTGCTTTCCTTGCTGTAGCTTGGTAGTGAGTTTTCAAGTTATAAAGTCTTTATTTTGTTCTTTTACATGATTATTTAGACTATTATAGTCTCTGGAAATTCATGTGAATTTTCAAATGGACTACTTCATATTTCTGCAAAAATCCTTTTGAAATTTCATGAATTTTCCTAGAGTTTTGAGTCTTTGATGTAGTATTGACTATCAACAATGTAGTCCAACATCCACATTTCAAATTTATAAAGTCTATTTCTGTAGGAAGATACCTAGAAACAGGTTTTTCATTTATTTACTGGCAGAACTATTACCTATAATTTTCAAGTAAATTTCCAATCTCTTAAAATTAAAAGCATCTATGTCCCTTAGCCAACAATCACACTCTATTTTACAGAAAGAAAAGCAAATAAGAAAATTAAGAACACTAAACACTTACCGACTGCAGCTCTGATTCATAAACTCTAAAGACCTAAATGGCATCATGAGAAGCAACAGTTGAATAAGTTACAGCACATTCTCCTTTTAGAGCATCGTGCAGAAAAGAGAAGATGTGAGGGATGAAGGATACAAATGCAGGTACGCATGCCATCATGGGACGATATTAGTTTCTTAGTTGAGGGGCTCACAGGTTGTCGGATGGATAGAAATTGTGGGACTGGAGTGGAGTTCTGTTCACACATCTGTACTACAGTCACTCCGTTACCTTTGAGCACACGCTTCTTCTTCTTCTTAGCAGGGGTTAAACTGCGCGGAGTAGGCATACCTTCACCAACGTTCTTGCCTAACTTTTTAGTCTTAGACGGCCCTGAAAAAATGAGAACAAGATCTTTCAATAACATAGTGTCTGAAGCACAGTCTCTCAGCTAATCAGCATGACACCTAAGAACTATAAACAGATTCTGTCTGAAGCAGCCTTGGCTGTCATATGATAGCCCATAAAAGCTGATCACAGTAGAATAAGTCAGATAAAGAGAGAAAGCTGGGAGAGGTGTAGCATGTCTATAGTTCCAACACTTGGGAGGCTGAGGCAGGGAGATGGACTTCTGCCTGACAGGCAGCCTATGTACTGAGTGTGACCCCAGCCGTGACATGTGTAGCACCCTTGTCTCAAAAAACGAGCATAAACACTATATACAAATGACATAGAAAGGCTTTCACAAAACCGGTATTTAAAAAGCTGTGAGTGACTAACATTTTCAGACACAGCTGAATATCTTTGTATCCCTTCCTTGGTTTTCAATAGGAACTGACGTTTCTGTAATGGAAAATAAAGTGCAAGAATGAAGGGGGATAATAAGAAATGCCAGTGTGTATGTATGTGGAGTGATATAAAAATGTATGTTTAAAAATATAGTTTGCCGCTGGGCGGCGGTGGCGCACGCCTTTAATCCCAGCACATGGGAGGCAGAGCCAGACCGATCTCTGTGAGTTCGAGGCCAGCCTGGGCTACAGAGTGAGATCCAGGACAGGCACCAAACCTACACAGAGAAACCCTGTCTTGAAAAATAAAACAAACAAACAAACAAACAAACAAACTAAATATATAGTTTGCCTTCATTTGGGGACAAATGCTGAAATAAAATAGTTGACTATGGGCCAGTTACAGAGTTGTTTCTCAAAGTTAGTGTCCTGGCTGGTTTTATGTCAACTTGACACAAGCTAATGTCATCTGAAAGAAGGAGCCTCAGTTGAGGAACTGCCTCCATAAGAACAAGCTGTAAGGCATTTTCTTAATTAGTGATCTATGGGGGAGGGCCCAGCCTGTGGTGGGCGGGGCCATCCTGAGCTGGAGTTCCTGGGTTCTGTAAGAAAGCAGGCTGAGTAAGCCATGGGGAGCAACCCAGTAACCAGTACCCCTCCATGGCCTCTGCATCAGCTCCTGCCTCCAGGGTCCTGCCCTGTTTGAGTTCCTGTCCTGACTTCCTCCCATGATGAACAGTGATGTGGAAGTGTAAGTCAAATAAACCCTTTCTTCCCCAAGTTGCTTTGGTCATGGTGTTTCATCCCAGCAACAGAAGCCTTCACTAAGACAGTTATGCAGACACATTGCATATTTTCAGTTTCGACTTGTGTTTCTTACACAAGAATAAAATGCTCATACTTTCGTTCATCAAGGCCAGTGCTTGAGTGAACCATGTGCTCTTGGGGTTCTCCCTCAGACCCAAAGTTGGATGCTCTGGAGGAAAATTATCTATCCTCAGCATACATTTCCTTCTTTCCGTTCAGCATACAAAAGGAGACCATCATCCTCTCTGCCTGATTAGACAGTCAAAATGTAGACAGAGGTTACTGGGACGGAGGTCACCGGTGTGGCCAATGGCAGAGCTGTTAAGGGAAAGTTGCTGAAGCCTGCTGGAGCTCAGGTGATATTATGTCACCCTCGTTCCCATTTCTTTTCTCTCCTATTTTTTTTTAAAGTTATGTTTTATTTATTTGAGTGTGTGTGTGTGTGGGGGGGGGCATTCACATTCTGTATACCATTCCTGTGGAGGTCAGAGGATAATTGGCACAAGTCAGTTCTCTGTTTCTACCGTGTGGGTCTGAGGATCAGCCTGCTTAAGGCTTGGCTCCAAACCCCCTCTGAACCATCTCATCAGTTATAGCTTTTGACAAACCTGCCAACATTGATCTCCTTTTCCTCCGTTTCTGTTGTTTCAAGTACTGTGACTCCACCCCTGAGCTACACACACCCCACTACTCTCTTGGTACTCAGAACACTGAGACATGGCCTCATCATCTCATCATGCTGCACAGGCTGAATGTGAATCATCATCTTTTTTCTTTTTTAATTTTTTTTAATTTTTATTTTGAGACAGAGTCTGACTATGTAAGCCCTGGCTGTCCTGGAACTTGCTATGTAGACCAGGCAGATCAGATCTCAAACTCAGAGATCTACCTGCCTCTGCCTCCCAAGTGCTAGGATTAGAAGCATGTGCCAGTATGCCCTTGCCTGGTATCTTTTTCCATCAACTTCCCAAGGACCTTGGATTTCAGGTTGTACCCACAGGACAGTGCGGGCTCGCTCTCTCTCTCTCATACTTGTAAATGACATTCTTTTCTCTCATGTTTTTCCTCTCTTTCTCTTTAGTTCTCTAGTAACAGCCATTGAATGGACACAGAGTGTTTTATCTTAGCAGTTTGGGACTGGTCTCTCTCACACAACTGATCATATTTTCATATTCAGTTAGCCATTGTAGAATCTTCCAGGGGAACTATCTGTTAGAATATTTCCCAGTTTTATTTGCATTTTACATCTCTATTTTTGTATTTTTGAATATGAATCCTCACCATATATAAAAATTCATACTTTCTCCCGTCCCATGACCTGCTTTTTTCTGCTGCTATTGCACTTTTATTTCTGTTATATGTATCTATTATATAAAACATAATGTTTTCAGGGGCTGGAGAGATGGCTCTGTGGTTAGGACCACTGGTTGCTCTCCCTAGAGGACCCCAGTTCAATTCCCAGCACCCACATGGCAGTTCACAACTGTCTGGAGCTCCAGTTCCATGGGATTTGACACCCTCACACAGACATACAGGCAGGCACACACCAATGCACATGAAATAAAATAAATAAAAATAAAGATCTTTTTTATGCATAAAATTTGTTTTTTTCCTTACTTCTCAAGTTTTCTAAGTATACGCACTGTGCGATGATTATGTTCGCCTGAGCATTGGCCTCTGGTGCCCCCTTCCCTTTATCTCTGCACTTACCTTCTTTCACTTAGTGCCCAGTGTCACATCTTCCTTTTACAAACGTTTACAGCATCAGCTCCTGAGAATGGGTGGGGCCCAATTGGCAACCCCTCTTTCCCTAAAGGACAGTTGAAAGGCCCATTCCTGGCTAGACTCCATAGCTGCCGTGTGTCTATGGTGGCAATGACAATGTCATATCTCTGAGACCCCCATCTTCCTGCTCATAAATTCTTTCTGCCACCTCTTTGCAGTATTTCCTGGGTCCTTTGAACCGTATGATATGACATCTCATTGAAGTTGTTGGTAAGATAGGTCTGGGAGGCTCCGAATAGGGCAGGCTATTGTTCTTGCTCTTATTTACCAATCGGGACTAGATGACAAGGCAGCACACACTTTGTTTCCATGACAGAGAGGTCTCAAGATGGAACTGAGCTGGAAACTCTTTCCTGTTAGCAAGTGTCAACAAGGCTGGAAGGTGGAATACAGGCTGCTTGCTGAAGAGAAAACTCAGTCTCACTCAGCTTTGTACCATGTAAACTATAATACTGACTGGGTAGGTAAGACATGTCCATACGCAGTAGTGACATGACCATTTTGGAAATAACCAACTATTTGTGATGGGAGTTGAGGCTAGCTCCATGAGACACAAATACATTCCTGGTGGTATACACATGATCAAAAGCCTATTCTTGGGGTGGAAATGGACCCAAGGTGTATTACACTACCATTATTTCTTTAAAGAAACAGGTGAAAAAATTTAATTTTGATGGAGCCTAATTTGAAGTTTTCCTTTTTGTCTAGGATTTGATATCAACTACAAAATATACGGCTAAATCTGTGATACTGTAGGTTTCCCTATATTTTCTTCTATTATTTTTTGTAGTTTAACTTTCATTTGTGAGGGTTTTGATTTATGCTGAAGTATTTTTTGTACATAGTCTTAGCTAAGGGCTTGGGTACCCTTCTGTCTGAGGACATTCAGTTTTCCCTGCACCATATGTGCCGGACTGACTTTTCCAGTCTGTGTGCTCTTCACCACGTAGGTGGATCTTCACTTACTGGTTCTCTCTTCTAAATCTCTGGTTTATGCTACCTTTCTGTTGTGAGAACCATGATGCTCTCATTACTATTGCTGTGTCAGAAGTCCTGAAATTATGAAAGATTCTTGGTTGTTCACAATGAACTTTATTCTGACTTTGTTTCAAGATCCCGTATGACTGAGATTGATTTTTTTCATTATTCTCTTTTTACACACATAAGTGTGGGTGGGATTATTTGCATGTAAGCATGCTTGCATATGTTTTTGTGTAGGTATTTGTGCATACATGAGCTTGTGCTTGTGGTGGTCTGAGGTGTTTGTGGAGAATCTTCTTCCTTCACTCGCCCCTCTTATTCAATGAGGCAATGTCTATTGATCCAACTCAGAGTCAGTCTATGTGGCTAATCTCAGTAGCCAGCTTGCTCTGTGGATCCTGTCTCTGCTCTGCAACCTAGAATTGCAGATGCCATGTGTACCTTGAATTCTACATGGGTTCTGGGGATCTGAATTCTAGCTTTCTTTCTTGCATTTCAAGCCCTTTAACCACTGAGCCACCTCTGCAGCCCCCAGAATGGAACTTTCTGGTTCTAGAACCTATCTTTGGGATTCTAAGGATTTTTTTTCAGTATCAGTAGGTCATTTTCTGTGCTATCATCACATTTTCTGTGCTATATACTGACTGATATAATTTAATCTTTTAACATTTTAAATCCCTAAAAAGGTCTAGAGCTAAGAACTAGGAAACAATTTTCTCATGCAATTACTGCCATAATTATTAACTACAATCATTCTGGAATAGATATGTAGATATTCCACACAGTAGCTACTGAATTATAAACATACAGGTCCTAAATTTGGCCACCACACTCACACATTGTACTGTGTAGTTAAAAAGAGGCAGAAAAATGTGCAATGATACTGATTGCATCCATTGATTGTAGTCATAATCACAGAGATATCAAGGAATATAGAAAGGAACTATTGAGAAGGCATCAAGTATTCTCACTTCAGAACATCATGAGGAATATTAAGTACGGGTGTGAGAGATGAAGGAAATCCATCGATTTACCTGGGTTAGAGACAAGGGGGATCAACTCATAGGATCTTATTACTATGCTGAACCTCAGAGCCCTCCACAGAGGGGCCTTATTACATGAGAAAAAAAAGGAACATATTGTATGCCTGTGATATTGGCTGGGTGTTGGAAGGGTGTACATGTTGAGGATACTGGAAAAATAGAAAGAGTGGGACAAGAACAGACTTCTGTTTCACACATCTCTCATCAGTGACTCCATTACCTTTACGCACACGCTTCTTCACAGAAGAGGTTGATTTGTGCAGAGTGTTTGATCTTTTACTTCCTTTCTTCCCAATGTCACTAGTTTTAGATGAGTCTGAAAATCGAGAAAAATGCCATTCAATGATACTGCAAATAAACCACTTCTGAAGCACATTAACCTCCTACCAACTCAGGTAGAAGTTAACAAGCACAAAGGAACCCTGGCCTAATAAGCCTGGACTCATAGCTGATATCTTTTTTTTTTTTTTTTTGGTTTTTCGAGACAGGGTTTCTCAGTGTAGCTTTGTGCCTTTCCTGGAACTCACTTGGTAGCCCAGGCTGGCCTCGAACTCACAGAGATCCGCCTGGCTCTGCCTCCCGAGTGCTGGGATTAAAGGCGTGCGCCACCACCGCCCTGCCAGCTGATATCTTATTAATGGGCATTATTAGCGTATCAGTCAGGTAACAAGGAATAGGGATGAGAGAGGCGTCACATGCCTGTATTTCTAGAATTAAGGAAGCTGAGGCAGGGGGATGGTTATCGGTTTGCCAGTCTGCTAGCATACTAATGAGTGTGACTCCAGTCTTGCTGTATTCTGCACCTTGTCTCATATACAAATGTCAGAGAGGGAACTGAAAAGATGCCAGCATGATGATACACACGTGACTAAAATAACAATTTACAAGTGCAGTTTCATCTCCCCATAAACCTTTCCCTGCTTCTAAAAAGTTGACATTTCTACAGTGAAAAATAAAGAAAAAAAAAAGAATGGAGATGATAGATAAGAAGAAATGGTATAGGTATGTATTTGGAATACTGTTAAAAAGAACGTACAATAAAATACAGATTCAATAGATCTTTACTTGGGGATGAATCTTGAAATAAAGTGTAGAGTGTGAGTCTGTTAGAGACTCAGATCTCAAAGTTAGCTGGCCAGATTCTATATGTAAAAGTTTTTCTACGCCGGGCGGTGGTGGCGCACACATTTAATCCTAGCACTCGGGAGGCAGAGCCAGGTAGATCTCTGTGAATTTGAGGCCAGCCTGATCTACAGAGTGAGATCCAGGACAGGTACCAAAACTACACAGAGAAACCCTGTCTTGTTTTGAGAAAGAAAAAAAGAACCAAAACCAAAAAAAAAAAAAAACAAAGTATTTCTACAATGTGTTTCTTGCATAAGAATAAATTGTTTATACTTCCATTCATCCAGGCAGGTGCTTGTTAGAACAATGTGCCTCTGCTTTCTCTCAGATCCAAAGTTGGATCCTCTGGTAGAAAACCATTTATCCTCATGTCATTTCCATTCAGCACACAAAAGGAGTTCATTACCCTTTCTCTCTAACCAGAGAGTTAAAATTTAGATGGGGTCACTAAGACTGGGGCCACCTCTGTGCCGATGGCAGGGCTGGCGTGAGGAGGCTGCACAATCACGCTGGAGCTCAGCTGACACCATGTGCCCTTCACACAAGTTGTCTGTGGTAGAGGAAAGCTGGCAGAATCTAGTTCTCTGTTTCTACCGTGTGGGTCCTAAGGACTAATCCGTCGTTCGTGGCAACAAGCGGCTTTACCCACTGAGCTTGTCAACTCCTACTGACCTCAGATTCTGTCTTAATTTCTTGACAACCTTGTCCATATTTGGTCTACTTTTCTATTTTTTTCAAGTACTAGGGACTGAACCCGAACATTTCGTAAGCAAGGTAAGAACTCCACTCCTGAGCTATACCATCTCACCATCTTGCTTCTGGCAGCTTTGAGACATGGTCTCACCATGCTGCCCTGGCTGACTGTGAACTGCCATCCTTTTGCACCAGCCTCCCAGGGAGCTGGGAATACAGGTGGCGCCCTCAGGACTGCTCTTGCTCACACGTGTAAATGGCATTTCTCTTTTGCCTCCTCCTTCCCTTTGTATTTTCACACTGGGTTGGCTATTGCAAAGGTTGTTAGGGAGAAACATGTCTTTGACAGTATGTCTCAATTTTGCTTACGTTTTCCATCTCTTATTGCATCTTTGGATAGGAATCCTTATTAGATATGAGTGAAATATTTTCTCCCATTCTGATTTTGATTTTTTTTTTTTTTTTTTTTGTTTTTTTCGAGACAGGGTTTCTCGGTGTAGCCTTGCGCCTTTCCTGGAGCTCACTTGGTAGCCCAGGCTGGCCTCGAACTCACAGAGATCCGCCTGGCTCTGCCTCCCGAGTGCTGGGATTAACTGATTTTGCTTTTTACTGTTGCTGATTGCCCTCTTATTTTCGTTATTCTTTAACTTATCTATTAAATGAAAAATGACACTGATGTTTATGTATAAACTTTTTCTTTAGTTTTGAAAGTTTCATAACTGTGTAGAGTATGTTATTATTATATTCACCTCCCTTTTACCCTCTGGTGTCTTCTTTCTTCCTCTCTATATCTCACCTTCTTCCACATTATCCCTTAGCGGCTACACCAATAGAGAAAGGTCATCTCCTTTTCCTAAAACTGGTAGCAGTCATTAGCTTCTCAAAATGGATGGGACCTCATTGGGGACTCCTCTGTCTTTGACGGACAGCTGAAAGGGCCAATCATGGCTAGAATCCATAGCTGCCGTGGTTACCCACAAGGATTTGATGTTAATACCCTACTGGTGAATAGACCATACACATTGGTTCTAGGACACAGAGACAACAAGATGGAACAAGCTGGAGAGCCACACCCTCTTGGCCAGTATTCACAGTGCTAGGAGGTGCTATGCGGGTTGCTGGGGAGGAAACTTACGAACGGCCCCACCCATATGTGTCCCATGTAAGCCAAAATATTAACTGGGTTAGCTTAGACATGTCCATTGATACAATAGTGGCATGACAGTTTGGGACATAATCAATGACTTGTGACTGCATTTGAGGCCAGCTCCATGTGAGGGAATACACCCCTGGTAATATACACATGGTCAAAAGACTGCTCCTGCAGAGGACATGAGCCCAAGGGAACAATATGCTACCACTGTTTTTTTTTTTTTCAATAAACATGTAAAAAACTTAAATTGAGATTTTTGTGTATTTTTTTTTGACTGTGCCAACCCCAAATACAAAGTCAAGTCCAGTAGCCTGTACATCCCCCTGCATTTCTGTCTAATATTTTTGCACTTTGGCTTTTATTTCATCAGCAAAAAAGGGGTCTTTGATTTATGGTGAAGTATTTTTGTATGTGAGGGCATAGACACTCTTCTGTTTGGGGATATTCAGTTTTCTCTGCACCATATGAGCTAGACTGCCTTTTCCATTGGAGTGGTCTGGGTACCCTTGACCATGTAGGTGGGAGTGTCATTCTGGATTCTCTCTGCTACTTACTGGCCTATGTCATCTGACTTTTGTCAGAACCATAATGCTTTCACTACCATAGTTTGGTACTAGGTTCTGAAATGATGAATTGCAACCTTTCCTAGTTTGTTGTCAATATTTTTTCTTGATTTTATTTTTGAGACTATACTTCAATTACAACCTTTATCCATTTTTTTTAAATTCCCTCCAAACTGTCCCATATACCCCACCCTGCTCTCCCTCAAATTCAAGGCTTCTTTTTCCACTGTTATTGCATGCATACATGTATATGCACATACATATATATTTCCAAATATGACCTGTCCAGTCCGGTAATGCCATCTATATGTATGTTTTTAGGACTGACTGTTGGGCAGCTGGACAATGATTTGGTGTACTCTTTTGGCTTTGACATTCTTTCAAGATTCGACATGATTTTTTTTCTCCCCTCGACATGATTTTGAAATGGACTTTTTGTTCTCTTTTTGAATGTGTATGTGTGTGCAGTGCGTATGTATATATGCATGGGTTTTCATGCAGGTGTTTGTGCACACTTGTGCCTAAGGTGTTCGCAGAGACTCTTCTTTCTTTGTTCCTTCATCTTGTTCATTGAGGCTATTGTGTCTATTGATCAAACTCAGAGCCAGTCTCTGCCCTGCAACATGGGATTACAGTTGGCCATGAGTATGCTGAATTTTACAAGGGTTTTGGGGTTTAAATTCTGTTACTCTTTCTTGCATTGTACAAGAGCCATCTCTGAGGCCCTCAACATAGAATTCGCTAGCTCTGCACCATAACTAGGATTCTAGGGATTTTTCTCCAAATCTGTAGGTCACTTTCTGTCCTACTGTTAACTGACCAATATAATTTAATCTTGCTGATATTTTGTATCCCTAAAATACCTAGTGCTAAGAATCAGGAAACAGTTTTCTCATGCAATTATTGCTACAAATATTAACTACAACCATTATAGAATGGATATATATTCTGTACAGAATCTATTGAACCCAGGTCCCGAATCCAACTGCTCCACTCACACACTCTACACTCACACACTCTACTGTATAGTCACAAAGTGGCAGAAGAAAAATGTGTAACAATGTAGAGTGCACCGTTGACTGTAAAAATGTAAAGATGATTAAAAATGGAATTATTAAAGAACTATCAAATATTCTCACTTCATAATGTCTTGCTGAATATTAAGGATGTGAGAAGTGAAAGAAACATATCAATTTACCTGGGTTAGCGATAAGGGGGACTCCACACATAGGATCCTGTTCCTGTGCAGAACCACAGAGCTCTCCATGCACGTGTCTATTTGTAGGAGAAATCCTGGAACACATTCTGTGCTCACAATATTCGCTGTATGTTTGAAGGGCCCAGAGGTTGAAAATACTGGTATATAGAACCAGTGGGAAAAGAACAGAATTCTGTTTCACATGTCTGTACGGCAGTGGATTTTTTACCTTTAAAATATTGTTATTAAAGCTGAGGTTGACGTGTGCAGAATGTCAACAGCACTCTTTTCTAAGTCACTGGGTGTAGTTGGCTCTGAAAAATGAGAACAACATCATTCAGTGGTTCTAAAAATACATCAGCTATGAAGCACACCTCCCTTTCAGCATTCAGGCACACAGTAAAGAAACATGAGAAGACTGTCCGATCATCCTTGCCTCTTATCTGACATTTTACTGAAGTTCATCATCCAAGTACTTGTCAGAAAAGAAGAAGAACAGAGCTGGGGGAGGTATTGCGATGAAGTATTAGGGAGGCCGAGGCATGAAGATTGTTGCTGGTCTGCAACACACCAAGTGTGACTCTAGTCCTGCTATATGCAGCATCTTTATCTCAAATAACAGATGGAAATGTCATACACAAATGTTATAGAAAGAAAGAACTTGAATGATACAGTATGACAACATATGAATCTTTGAGTGACTAAAGTACAAATTTTCGGATCTAGTTTAATCTCTCGATACATCCTTTTTTGTTGTTACTGTTAACAAATGGTAGTTGACATAAAGTGCAAGAAGGAAGGGAGCTAAGAAATGCCATAGTGTGTGTGTTTGGACTGCGGTTAAATGGAAAGTATAATAAATCAATGCCTGAGGCAGGTGGGAGAGCTGGCCCTGCCCCCCACTGGCTGCAACACTCAGGAGCGCGGGCCCTGCACCTTGTCTGGGCAGTACAACAGAGCCAACCCTGTTGGCAGAAGTATAGGTGAGCCAGCCCCAAAGTTGTGAGCCCCAGAGAGCTGTCCCCAGTATACTTCTATCATGTGGCGATGTGGGTGGGGGAGAGATGGCCCTCCCCCTCATCCGCTGCAGTACTCAGGAAAGCGGGCCCTGCTCCTTTCCTAGCCAGCCCGGTAGAGCTGACCCTGTTGGCAGAAGTGTGGGTGAGATAGCCTTGAGGGTGTGAGAGTGGGATAGCTGGCCACATCCCCCTCATCTCCCACGTGGTGTTGAGGGGGAGAAGAGATGCCCTCTCTTCTTGATCCTGCCACCTGTGGTGGGCCAAGAGTTGACCCGCCCCTTACCAGCAGCACTCAGGAAAGTGGACCCTGCACCTCGCCTGGGCGGCACAGTAGAGCTGACCCGGTTGGTGGAGGTGTGGGTGAGCCAGCCCTGATGTTGTGAGCATGAGAGAGCTGTTCCTGGGTTAAAGATAAGGGGGAACCCACACATAGAATCCTGTTCCTGTGCAGAACTACAGAGCTCTCCATGCACGTGTCTATTTGTAGGAGAAATATTGGAACACATTCTGTGCTCACAATATTCACTGTATGTTTGAAGGGCCCAGAGGTTGAAAATACTGGTATATAGAACCAGTGGGAAAAGAACAGAATTCTGTTTCACATGTCTGTAACGACAGTGGATCCTTTTCCACCTGGGTGACTCTTACACTACCAAGTTTAGCTGCCAGCATGAGGTACAACTTGGGTGCCTCTGGAACATGTGTGCTCTCAGGAAACACTTCCCAGAAGATTTCACCTCAACTATGCATCTCTCCCCTGCCCATGCTGCCATATGACAGATGAATAATGGGGGCAGCAAATTCCAAAGTTCTTCGACAATCCTCTCTCAAACATGGTCAGATCTGTCACAGGAATACCCCACTACACTGGTACCAATTTGTCTTAGTGAGGGTTTTATTGCTGTGACAAAACACCATGACCAAAAGCAAGTTGGGGAGAAAAGGGTTTATTCTGCTTACATTTCTGTGTCACTGTCCATCACTGAAGGAAGTCAGGACAGGAACTCAAACAAGGCAGGATCCTGGAGGCAGGAGCTGATGCAGCGGCCATAAAGGAGTGCTGCTTACTGGCTTACTCTCCATGGCTTGCTCAGCCTACTCTGTCATAGAACTCAGAACTACCAGCTTAGGAATGGCACCATCGACAATGGGCTGCAGCCCTCCCCCATCCCCCATCCCCCATTGATCACTAATTGAGAAAATGCCTTACAGCTGGATCTTATGGAGGCATTTTCTCAATTGTAGTTCTCTCCTTTCAGATAACTCTAGCTTGTGTCAAGTTGACAGAAAACTAGCCAGGGTTGGCCATTGCCAAATTCGTTAAGGAGAAAAACATCTATGAGAGTACTTCTCAGTTTTGCTTACATTTTAATCTATTATTTCATCTTTGGATAGTGATCCTTATCAGATATGGGTGAAATATTTTCTCCCAGTCTGTTTCTGCTTTTCACTCTCTTATTGACTTCTTATTTACATTATTAATTATCTACTCAATGAGAAATGATACTGACATTTATATTGGTCAGGGTTCTCTAGAGGAATGGAACTTATAGAATGAATCTTTCTTTCTCTCTCTCTCTCTAGATATCTATCTATCTATCTATCTATCTATCTATCTATCTATCTATCTATCT
>CABHPR010125496.1:0-20993 GCA_902168415.1 Peromyscus melanophrys
ACTTTTTCTGCAATGTCTAAGCTTTCTGTTGTTAAATTATAGCTTGTAGAATGGTAGCATTGGTTTGAGGCATATCTATATTAGATTCTGCATTTGTTATGCATGTTCAATGCTGGCTCAATGAGAATGACACACTGGAAAGAGTTCCCTTATAGGAATCATGACCGTTTGACTCACATTACCTCCTGGATGTATCGTTAACCCAGATGTCTTGGTACAAAGAAAGCTAGAGCCCATACCTATTTGTTTCTCAGCCCCCAACATAATCATCTACCTTAACAGAACTTCTATTGTTTGGGGGTTTTTCTTCTGTTTTCCTTTGTTTTGTTTTGTTTCCAGTGCTGAGAATTAAACCCAAGGCCTTCTGCATGCTGAGCAAGCAACTCTACCATTGAGCTCCATCTCCAGACGCTGGTGGACCCAAACATTATCATTTTCCCTTTCGCCTTCCAGTGCTGTACGGCTGTGATGCACATTGGATAACGGTACACGGATGCACGTGTACACCATTTCTTAGAACTCGAATCACTTTCACAGCAATCTACCCACACAGGCAGTAAATTATAGAATAGCCCATGTGCCCAGGACTGGTCCTTGCCGTGAGAAACAGTTGTTCGCGAGAGTCCACAGATTAGAGACAATCATATAACATGTCAGCAGATGTGTTCACAGGCTTTAACAGAGCTAGAGGGGGACTTAAAAACAAGTATGCACCTTGCTCCACCATGACATCCTTCCCTTTACAGATGGGGACATGTCTGCAGACTTAGCCTGAGCCGAAGGCCTTTCAGAGACCCACATGTTTGTTCCTGAGTCCCCGCATGACTTCTTAGTGATCTTTGTACCTTCTGATTTGGATACATGTCTGGAGTTGTCATTGAGTTAACATTAAATCACTTTATTTTGGGGAATTGACTTTCCTTGGGGGAAAGAGGGTGAAAAGGTGAGACAGGGTCTCTCTATGTAGCCCTGACTGTCCTAGAATTCACTAAGTAGACCAAACTAGCCTCAAACACAGAGATCCACCTAGTTCTGCATCCCGAGTTCTGGGACTAAAGGTGTACACCACCATGCCTGGCTGGAGGTAGTTTTTTACGTAGCCCAGGCTGGCCTCAAACTTGTGACCAAGGACGACCCTGAACTTCTGCCTCCTGGATTATAGGCACCCAGCAGCACACTCAAGCTCATGCAGTACTGAGGATGAAACTCAGAATGTTGTGCATGCTAGGCAAGCATTCTACCAACTGAGCTACAGCCCCAGCCCCATTGTAAATCATTGTGCTTACACTATCTTCCTCCAAAAGTAAAAAATCACCAAGAGAAAGTGACAAGACTTAGGAACTTTACCAGCCCCAAAGAGTTAAGAGGGGGCTGGTGATGTCAGGGAGAGCCCACTGCCGCCTGGACAGGAAAAGAACTCAGGGCTGTTTTTCTTCTCTGAAAACCAATCCCTGTGGAGTCTCGTGGGCTCTTTAAACCAAATGTCTTTACAGCTTGAAATGAATAACTACATGACCTCAGCCTTCACGCATGCAGGCCCTGCTGTTATACCTGGAGCCTGGCTGCTCTGGGGCATCCCGTAAATAACCCGGGTCTGTACAACACATGCTGGAGACGAGCTGCCATCAGAAATGGTTTCAGCTGGAAAGCCAGAGACTGTCTCTGTGAACACTACAGTCATCTGGGATCGATTTCTCCACTCCCATTAAGCCCAGACCCTGGCTCCGTTTGCATTGCTGAGACCATCATACGGAACTCATTTTTATTGCTTGGATGTTGGTCTCTCAACCACATCAATTACAGCCCTTTGTGTTACCATTGGATGAGTGTGAAATGAAATGATGACAGCTTTGTTCTGTGAAGCAGTTCACAGATTGTGTGGAGATGGAATACTGTGTTTGTTGTGAGACTAAAGGAAGAAAAATGATAACTACGGGGACTTTAGGCTAAAAAGACAAATCAACTCCCTCAAAACACAAATACCCCCCCCCCAAATCAGTAAATTGTCGAATTGAGTGGAGACTTTTGGCTGCATTCAAACCTAACTTTGTAAACTTTGGGCAAGTGAGTCCTTGAATTCAAACCTAAAGAGTAATTTCCATGGTTATAGAAGTGAATATAATAGCATTGTTATTATTAGCAGTGGTACATAAAATATTGAGTGGCTATTTGTTAATCTCACAGAGACTTGGTAAAAGTTTTTTTGTGAAATATATTTTTCCCTTTCTGCAATTCCTTCCAGATCCTCCCTACCCACCCAAGTTACGTTCTCTCTCTCTCTCTCTCTCTCTCTCTCTCTCTCTCTCTCTCTCTCTTTCTCTCCCTTTCCCTCTCCCTCTCCCGCTCTCTTTCTCTCTCTCTCTCTCTCTCAAACAAACAAAAAACAAGAGACATGAAAGAACCCCCAAAAATGAAAATTAAACAAACAAGCAAAAGACCAATTAAGGGGGGAAAATGCTAGCAGGACCCACACCTTTAATCCTAGTATTCTGGAGACTATGCAGAGAGATCTCTGTGAGTTTGAGGCCAGCCTGTTCTAGTTCCAGGACAGCCAGGGCTACACAGAGAAACTGTGTCTCAAAAAACAGAAAGAGAGGGCTGGGTAGCAGTGGCGCATGCATTTAATCCCAGCACTTGGGAGGCAGAGCCAGGCAGATCTCTGTGAGTTTGAGGCCAGCCTGGTCTACAGAGTGAGATCCAGGACAGGCACCAAAACTACACGGAGAAACCCTGTCTCTGGGAAAAAAAAGAGAGAGAGAGAGAGAGAACATACAATATTTGTCCTTTGGGGTCTGTGTTACCTCACTCAAGATAATTTTTTTCTAGCTCCATCCATTTACCCACAAATTTCATAATTCCAAAATTTTTTAATAGCTGAATAATATTCCGTTGTGTAATTGTACCCCATTTTTATTATCCATTCATCAGTTGATGGAAATCTAGGCTGTTTCCAATTTCTGGCTGTCATGAATAGAGCAGCAATGAACATGTATCTCTTGGATGAGCATGTATATCTGTAGCAAGATGAAGAGTCCTGTGGGTGTATGCCCAAGGTTAGTACAGCTGAATCTTGAGGTAGATCTAGTCCCAGCTTCCTGAGAACCACCACACTGATTTCCACAGTGGCCGTACAAGTTTGCACTCCTACCAACAATGAGTAAGTGTTCCCCGTTCCTTGTGTCTTCATCAGCATGTGTTGTAATTGTTTTTTTTTATTTTTAACCTTGGCCATTCTGATTGGTGTAAGTGGAAATCCCAAGGCAGTTTCGATTTGCATTTGCCTGATGACTAAGGATGTTGAACATTTCTTTAAGTGTTTCTCAGCCACTCGTGTTTCATCTTTTGAGAACTCTCTGCTGAGTTCTATACCCCAATTTTAATTGGGATATTTGCTTTCTTATGTTCAGCTTTTTGTTGGTGGTGGTGGTTTTGGTTTTAATTTTGGTTTTTAGCTCTTTATATATTTCAGATCCTAATCCTCTGTCCAATGTATTATTAATGAAGACTTTTTCTGCCATTCTGTAGGATGCCACCTTATCTCAGGTGTCCTTTGCATACAGAAGCTTTTCAGCTTAGTGATGTGCCTTTTTTAATTGTTGTTTCCTGTGCTGACAGCATCCTATTCAGAAAGTCTTCTCCTGTGCCAATGAGTTCAAGACTAGTCTCCAGTTTCTCTTCTACCAGATCCAGGGTATCTGGTCTTAGGTTGAGACCCTTGGTCTATTTGGAGTTGAGCTTTGTGAAATGTTGTAGGTATGGATTTATTTGCATTTTTCTACATGCAGCCATCCAATTTGACCAGCACCATTTGCTGAAGATGCTGACTTTTCTATAGGTTGTATTTTTTGGCTTCTTTGTCAAAAAGCAGGTGACCATAGTGGTGTGGACTTATGTCTGTGTCTTCAACTCAATTCCTTTTATCAACAGGTCTGTTTTTATGACAATATCATTCTGTTTTTATTGCTATAGCTCTTTAGTAAAACTTGAAACCAGGAATGGTGATACCTCCAGCAGCTATTTTATTATTCAGGATTGCTTTAGCTATTTTGGCTTTTTTGAGTTTCCATAAAAAGTTGAAGATTGTTTTTTCAATTTCTGTGAAGAATTGTGTGAAATTTTGTTGAGGATTGCACTGAATCTGTATATTGCCTTTGGTCATGATAGCCATTTTCACAATATTAATCCTACTAATCCATGAACCTGGAAGATCCATTTTCTGGTGTCTTCTTCAATTTATTTCTTCGTTGTCTTAAGCTTTTTTTATACAAACCTTTCACTTGTTTAGTTAGTTATTCCAAAATATTTTTGAGGCTTTTGTGAAACGTACTATTTCCCTAATTTCTTTCTCAATCTGTTTGTGATTTGTGTGTAGGAAGGCTACTAATTTTTGTGTGTTAATTTTGTGTCTTGCTACTTTGATGAAAGTGTTTGTCGGCTTCAGGGGTTCCCTAGTGGAGTCTTTAGGGGTTTTTTTGTTTGTTTGTTTTGGTTTTTTTTGTTTTTTTGTTTTTGTGTGTGTGTGTGTGTGTGTGTGTGTGTGTGTGTGTGTGTGTGTGTGTGTGTAAAATCATATCATCTGTAAACAGGAATACTTTGACTTCTTCCTTTCCTGTTTGTTTCCCCCTTGATCTCCTGCAGGTTCTTTTTTTTCTGTTGTTTTTGTTTTTTGGGTTTTTTTTGTTTTTGTTTTTGTTTTTTGTTTTTTGTCTTTTGTGTGTGTGTGGTTTTTTGTTTGTTTTTTTTTTTCTCTAGCTAAGACTTCAAGTACTGTATTAAATAGGTGTGGAGAGAGTGGGGGCATCCTTATCTCATTGCTGATCTTAATGGAAATGCCTTGAGACTCTTTTCTTTTAAGTTGATGTTAGCTGTGGGTTTGCCATCAATATCCTTTGTTGTGTTGCGATATCTCTCTTGTATCCCTAGTCTCTCTGGGACTTCCGGATGTCAGATTTTGTCAAAGGCATTTTCTGTATCTAGTGTGATACCATGTGGTTTTTGTCTTTCAGTCTGTTTATGTGATAAATTTGATTTGTTGGTTTGTATGTAGAATCATCTCTGCATCTCTGGAATGAAGCCAATCTGATCATGGTAGATAATGTTTTTGATGTACTCTTGGATTTGGCTTCCAAATAGTTTATTGAGAATTTTTGCATCTATATTCATAAGGGATATTGGCCTATAATTTTCTATTTTTTTGATTGGGTCTTTGTACGGTTTGGTGTCAGGGTAATTGTGGCTTCATAGAAAGAATAGGAAATGTTTCTTCTGTTTCTATTTTGCAGAATAATTTGAAGAGTATAAGAGTCAATTCTTATTTGAAGGTCAAATAGAATTCTGTCCTGAATCCATCTGGCCCTGGGCTCTCCCTGACCATCCCCTCTCTCCCCCCACTCCCAGTTTGGAGGGAAAAAAATGACTGCTTCTCTTTTAATAGGGGTTATTGGTCTGCCTATTAGATACTGACTTAATTTTGTAGGTTGTATATATCAAGAAATGTATCCATTTCTTTTAGGTTTTGCAGTTTGGTGGAATACGGAATTTAGAGTATGTCCTTATGATTCTCTGAATTTCCTCAATGTCTGTTGTAATGTCCCCTTTTCATCTTTAATTTTATTAATTTACGTCTTTTCTCGCCATCTTTATTTTAGTGAATTTGACTAAGGGTTTGTTAATCTTGTTGGTTTTCTCAAAGAACCAACTCTTCTTTTCATTGATTCTTTGTATTTGTTTCTATTTCATTGATTTCAGCCCTGGGCTTGTTTACGTCTTGCGCTCTACTCTTCCCAGGTTTTTTATGCTGTCAGGCACTTCATACCATGAACTTGCCTCTTAGAATGGCCTTCATTGTGTTCTGTAGGTTATATATTCATTCTCATTCATTTCTAAAACATTTGTAATTTCCTTTTGGATTTTTGTCTTTATTGATTGTTTTACTTAGTAGTGAGTTGTTCAGTTTCTATGAGTTTGTATACTTTATCTGCTTCTGTTGTTGTTGATAACCAGTTTTAATCCATGGAGGTCAGACGGGATGCAGGGTTTGAAGGTTGGTTGGTTGGTTGGTTTGCTTGCTTTCAATTTTCTTATATCTGTTGAGACTTACTTTGTGTCCTAGTATGTGGTCAAATTTGGAGAAAGTTCCATGAGCTGCTGAAAAGAACGTATACTCTTTAATGTTTGGGTGGCATGATCTGTAGTGTCTGCTAGGTTCATTTGACATATGATGTTATTTAGCTCCAGCATCTCTCTGTTTAGTTTTTGTGAGGATGACCTGTCCATTGGTGAGAGTGGGGTGCTGAAGCCTCCTACCATCACTGGGTGAAAGTCAGTTTGTGATTTTAGCTGTAGTAGTGTTTCTTTCATAAACTTGGTTCCCTACGTTTGGTGTATAAATGTTCAGAATTGCAATATCTTCTTAGTGGATTTTCCTTTAATAAATATGCAGTGTCCTTCACTAGCTCTTCTGAATAGTTTTAGTTTGAAGTCTATTTATTTTGTCAGATATTAAAATGGCTACCCCTGCTTGCTTCTTGGGTCCACTTGCTTGGAATACCTTTTTCCATGCTTATACCCCAAGTTAACATCTGCCTTGGTTGCAGGTGAAAGATGGATCTTGTTTTCTAATCCAATCCATTAATGTGTCTTTTTATTGGGGAATTGAGACCATTAATATTGGAAGTTGTCAATGAGTCATATTTATTGATTCTTATTATTGTATTGTTACGGTGTGGGTTTTTTTGTCACATATTTTCTGTGGTTTGACCTGGGTTTCTTTTCCTTCCTCTATCCCTGTTTTTCATAGGTGTGGTCTTCTCATGGTATTTCAGGTATCATTGATGTTTTGTGCTTGGATATTTTTTATATTTAACATTTTCTTTGCCTGAGCTATCCATTTCTTCTACCTTGTCTTCAAGGCCTGAAATTCTTTTTTCCATGTCCTGTAGTCCATTGGTGAGGCTTTTCTTTGAGGGTTTTTGTTTGATAGCCTAAGTTTTTCATTTCCAGTTTTATTTCAGTTTGGGTTTTCTTTAGTTAGTCTATTCCCACTTTTGTGTCTTAAAATGTTTCCATTCTTTCACTTAACTGTTTGTGTTTTCAATCTTCATTAATACATTTATTCATATTCTCTGTAAGATTCTTGAACATATTCACAAATAGTTGTTTTAAAGTTATGCTTCAGCTAACTTTCATTTCTCCAGGCATGTTGCAACAGGGTTATTGGCTTCTGGAGGGGGCATATTGTCTTAGCTAGTCACACAGGCATGTATACAACACATTGGACCATCCAAGCAGGATTTTATCCTGGTTCTTCCCTGAATTTTTTCCCCTGCTCTTGGATGTGGAATCCAGATTGAGCCTCAGTTTCTTCTCCTGTTGGGTTAGGGGTTATCTGAATTCCCATCAGTCTCTAACTCCAGGGGACTCTTGGCACCTTTATAAGGTATAGAAATAGAATCATCAGAACATAAAGTTATGGGGCTAGGAATGTGGTTCAGTCAGTAGAGTGCCTGGCAGTCCGAGGTTCAATCCCCAACACCACATAAACTGGGCGTGGTCACATGCACTTGTAAACCAAGCACTCAGGAGATGGATGCAGGAGAATCAGACGTCCAGGGTCATTCTCAACTACATAGTGACTTGGAGGTCAGGCTGGGCTACATGAAACCCTCTATCTAAAGAAGAAGAGGAGGAGGAGAGGAAGTCATGATGTGTAACTTGTGGAAATCATTAAACTCGAGTGGTAGAGATGCTGTGTAAAGCATAGGACTCTAGTTAGAAAGGCCTGGATCTCCCTAAAACTTGAGGTCAATGATAACCCTAGATGGGATCACAAGCATCCTTGGGAGAAGGACTAAATTTGGGTTCCAAACCACATTGTGAAGGCATCTTGGGAGCTGTTCAATGGTGCTATAATGGTGCTGCAGGCCTTCAGCTTCAGTATCAGTCTCCATGACAGACTCCTCCAGGAGAAGAGACTTAACTGGTGATACTATAGAGCAGGGGATCCTAACAGCACATGAAACACAGACTTTGGTCGTACAGAGAACTCCTGAACATCCTAGAATGGCCTGACACTGTGCAAAGACTCCTGAGCCCCCTTGAGGCAACTCACAGGCCATGACAGTTCCATGGAGCATGGAGAAAAGGGGAATTTGTAATGGGACTTTACAAAGTGCTTTCTTGCTCTTCTGTTTTCTGCAAATGATTGATGGACACACTTGCCAGGAAGTTGAGCCTGATAAGTCATTTCCTCCTCCGAAGGCTCTTGACTCACCTCTAATTCACCTATGAGTCTGCTCCTGAGCAGACAACCCAGAGATTGGTTTTTCTGAGTTGTAATATACCGTGGCTTCTTGACTCACAAGTACTGTGGCTTGTACAGGAAGCCCAGGCTGCAGCTGAGTCCTAATCCTGTTCTCTGCAACAAATTCCATCCAGCTTCAATTTCTGCTCCACAGGAACTGGAGGATTATGCTACCCAGACTCACCAGAGTTCAGTGTCTAGCTGTAGGGTCCAGTGGAAGCTGCTCACACTTCTGATCGCCACACAAGAAAACATCAGCATGGTACACAGTGCAACAGCAGCTTTCTCCAGGCTACAGTCAGCCACAAATATCACACCTTAAGAAAATATACCAGCAGCGGCATACAGTGTGCTTTTCATCAAAAAAAACCTTTTAATTATTCAGATACCATATGTCTTCTAGACTTACCCCTCAGAGGCCTTACAGTCTTCACAGGGAAGAAAAGATTCTTCCACACTGTGCCTTTCTGTTTATGGAATGTATGTTTATATAGGGCCATACACACACATACACCCCTCCATACACAAACATATTTCCCTTTCTTTCTGACTGTCCACAAGATGTGCCTGCCATGGTCTGTGTATCCTACAGAAATGGCCCCGAAATGACTGAGAGCTCCCCCAGAGCGAACCAAGTTCTAGAGAAGCAAGGACATACTAGCTAACATCACTGAAAACTCTTGGGGCAAGGGCTGAGTCACTGTAGGAGGATTCAGTGGAGCTGAGGGGGAAAAGCCTATCTGCCCATCCCAGAGGAAGGGGAGTCTGAGCAGAGGCTGGATACATCATATAAAGCCACGTCAGAAGCTTAGACTCAGGGGCTTCCCTTCCAAAGACCTTCACGCACTGAGTCTCCACAACGGATGCACCACCCATAGGCCTACTAAGCAACCTCAGAGGGGATGTCTTCCGATACAATACTCCAGTGCACTGGGAATAGAGAGCAGCTGAGGGGGAGGTAGGAATAGGGGGCCACTTCTGTTTCTTCCCCAGGAGTGCTGACAGACAGCTTCAGTCACTGAAAAGGAGCCTGCTGCCATTTTCATGAGAAATGTAGAAACGTAGCTCGGGAGACTGTTCTCTTTCCCTTCAAATGCTGTGCCTTGATTTAATCCTTGATTAAAAACAGCCAGAATATGAACATCAGCCTTTACTGGGTACTTCAGTGTTCCAGGCATGTTCATTATAAACTCATTTAATCCCAAGGGAGACAAGAGGCAGGGGAGGAACAGCCTCCATGTTTTTCTAGCTTTTGATAGCTAAAGCCTTAAGCCCTTGAGAGAAATGGAGAGGCAGAGTAAGGGAGAGAGAGAGAGAGAGAGAGAGAGAGAGAGAGAGAGAGAGAGAGAGAAGCATGAACAACCTTGTAGCATGAACAACCTTGAGGGGAGAAGGACTGGCCCTGGAGAAAGATTTCTCTGAGCCTACAGGAAGGAAGCAATGAAGGAAAATGAAGAGCAAGAGGGGAGGGTGGGGGCTGGAGAGACGGCCCATCAGGCAGAGAGCTTGCTGTTCAAGAGTAAGGATGGGAGTTCAGATACCAGCACCCACATAACAAGCAGGCAGCCAGCTGGACACAATCTCATGCACTGAGAAGCATGGAGACAGGAGGGCCTCCGGGGCTTGCTTACCTATCATCGTACCTGAAAATTTGAGGCAAGAGACTCCACCACAAAAACAAAAAACTAAAGTAACAAAGTCATAGAGGAATGTCCTCCACACATGTGCATATACCACACATACACACATTCTAAAATTTTTCAAGGGGGTGATGGTGCTGGAGATAGGCTTCAGTGGTTAAGAATGCACACTGTTCAGAGGGCCAGAGTTAGGTTCCCAGTACCTTAGTGGGGTAGATTACAACAGTCTGTAAATACAGTTCCGGGGGATCCAAAACCTCTGACCTCTTAAAAAAATAAAAATGGATAAACAGAGTTGAGGGCAAGTACTGAAGAGATGGCTCAGAGGTTAGTGTACTAGTCATACAAGCAGGAAGACCGAGATCCCACAGAAAAATGCCCAGTGAAAATGGCAGTCTACCTGTAATTATAGCCTCGGAAGGTGGAGTCAGGGGATCCCCAAGGCAAGCTGACTAGGAATACTAGCTAGCTAAGGAAGCTCTGGGTCTGAGTGAGAGACAATGCTTCAATGAATGATGTGGAAGAACAATTGAAAATGATTGCTAACAGCAACCTCAAGCCTCCACAAAGCCATGCACACACATGCACATCCCCCTACACATACATGCTCACATGTTTGGAACACACATACACACACACACACACACACACACACACACACACACACACACACAAACGGGAAAGGAAAAGGAGTGTGGCTTCTCCGTCTGAATACCTGTGCCCACATTCCCAGCACTCAGGCAGAAAGAACTGGACCCTGAATGAGGCAGATGGACAGAGGACAAAAACATCCACCTCAAGCCTAGCATAGATGCTCAGAGTGGAAGCCATCAGACAACCAGGGGTGTCTCATCTCTACTTTGTAGCTGACTGAACACACAGGGCCACGTGAATCTCTAAGAGTCAGTCAAGAGAGTTTGCCCTCTGTGAGACCCTAAGATTACACCGCATTCTTGGGTTGGAGGAAGTAAAGTCTGTGAAAAAATATCAGGATCAAGTTTCACAGCAGTCTGGCAGAATGTGGGCTTGAAATCAGATGTCTAATTACGTTAGAAAAACTAAGTTCTCTTTCTTTTGCAACTGAGTCTTGAGAAGAAAGTTTACATATGTTATTTGTCTTTAAATTACCAACTTAACACCTAGTAGCAGTTTTCTTAATATTTTTATTGAATATTTGCAGCCCAATCCCAGTCATTTTCCAGTCCTTCCATGTCTGTCCTGCACCCCTACAAAAGGAAATAAAAGATAAAAACTAAAAAACAAACAAACAAAAAGCCATCTTGCTGACTCCTCTGGGTAATGACCTGTTTCTTCTGTCAGCTGCAGCCTTCTGCATACACCATGCTGCTCCTCCGTCTTCCCTGCCTCTCCATCACATATTTGATCATCGTAAAGGCATTGGAAGTTGCAGTATGTCACCCAAACAGCTTTACTTGCAAGTATTTGTGACAATAAGTCATTAGTCTAGTTAAAGGCCTCTGGCTTCTGCTACACCATCAATACTGGACCCTCATTGAGACTCTCAGATATCTTGCTGATGCTCTGGAGATCCTGCAGCCATGGATCCTCATGACCGGCATCTTCTTGGGCTCCAACAGCTCATAGATGGGGTAGATGTTGGGGTGGACCAACTCAAAGCCCTGGGTCTGAGCCTGGGTGGTAGCTGAGTTGGTCAACCCATACCATTGAGAACCTAGATCTCCCATGCCAGTGGGGCCAGCTCTCCTGAGTACGGCAGCTGGGGCCATCCTGAGCAGCTCTCCCAGGCCAATTCTCCCATGCTCACTCCATGGGGCCAGCTCTCCTGAGCCCTTGCCAGCAGGGCTGGGTAACCCTCACTGCCCAGGTGAGGGGCGGGGTTAGCTCTCCTGAGTAGTAGTAGTTGTTGTAATAGTAGTTTTCTAATGAGTATTTATTGAATGGTAGTCTGAGCTAGAGTGAAAAGACTGTTGATAGGACATGTACAGACATTCAAGGGCAGTACAGAGAACTCTGAGATACACAGATCTGTTTATAATAATCCTATAACATTTAGATACGTTTTTGCTCTCATCTTCTCATGGTGGAGTTTCCAGCAACTCTGTGACCTGAGATTTTGTAACCGATTGAATGAGGAAGGGGATGTGAAATCCCTGGTGCCCTCCATTAATCTAGATGTTAAAAAGATTTGCAAAATATAAAATTATTCCACTCTTTTCACTGATTATGTTCATGGTACTGGAAGGTACTCTTCACACTACCAGAAGAGAAACGTAACCGCCAACCAACTACAAATGCTGCACTCTGCAATGGTGACCTGCCTGCATGGTTTGCTGGTGTGATCGTGGCACAAACACTGTGGGAGTAACCAACCACTATCTGATTGGATTTAAGGTCCACTCCATGAGATGGAACCCATGCCTGACACTGCTCAGGTGGCCAAGAACCTGAGACTAGATAGGCCCTGGACCAAGGGAAAAACAAAATACTACTATTCTGCTAAAGCAGTGATTCTCAAGCTTTGGGTCATGACTCCTTTGGGGATCACATATCAGATACACTGAATATCAGATATCTACATTGTGATGCATAACAATAGAAAAATTACAGTTATGAAGTAGCAATGAAATAATTTTATGGTTAAGGGTCACCACAACCTGTACTAAAGGGTCACAGCATTAGGGAGGTTGAGAACCACTGTGCTAAAGGAACATAGCAATAAAATGACTCCTAACAGCATTCTGCTGTATCCATTATCCAGTGCCTCACTCAACCATCATTAGAGAAGTTTCCTCCTACAGCAGATGGGAACAAATACAGAGACCCACAACTGGACAGTGTGTGTAGACAGTGAGAAAGACCTTGGAACACTCAGTTCTAAATGGGATACCTTCATCAGATCCAGCCCTCAGGGTTTAAGGAGCCATGCAGAATAGAAAAAAGAAAGATTATAAGAGCCAGAAGGGATGGATGACACACGAAGCAAACAGTGTCTTCCAGACACAGTAGAACTGAAGCACACATGAACTCACAGAGACTTTGGCAGCATGCACCCATCTCTAACCAAGCTATCTCCAATCGATAACTTCTTACAACGGAAAAATTAGTTTTCTCCAATGGAGTCACCCTGGGTATACAAACCACACTTAAGGGCAGGTCCCATAACCACCAGTAGATGGCCAACACAAAACAAACCCAATGGTATTTTTGGAGATTTTATGTCTCATAATTGCTTTGTTTTGGCATTTTTTATTTTACTGGTCTTTTGCTTGTATATTATGGTTTTCGATTTTGTGTTTTTATGGGTTTTGTTTTTATGTGTGTGTCTCTGTGAATATATGTTTCTCATTATTTTTTCTGTTGTTTGTTTGTTTATCCTTTTTTAACTTGCTTGTTTGTTTTCTAAAGAGAGAGAGAAAGAAAGCATGCAGTTGGATGGGTACAGAGGTGGAGAAGGTCGGGGAGAAAATGAGGGAGGGAAAACCACAATCAGAATACATTGTATGAAAAATATTTATTTTCAATTAAAAAATAAAGAAAATAAAGTAATGCCATTTTTCACTATTTTTGTATTTAAATAACACAATTATCATAAGATATTTTATTATAATACTTTCCCTGTATGTATGTATGGTTTTCAGATGTACTTATTAACTTACTTATTTTAAGATGAGTCTTGCTATGTCACCCAGGATAGCTTCAAACTTATAATATACCTGCCTAATTTCTCAGCTTTGTGTGTGTATGTGTGTGTGTGTCTGTCTGTCTGTCTGGGTCTCTGTGTATGTATGCACACTTACCTATGCACCAGTGCATAAGCTCCTATATGAATGCAGAGGCTATAGGTAAACATCTTCATACTGAAGTCTCTCTCAATTTTATTTTTTAAAACAGTCTCTCACTAACCTGAAGCTCACCAATTCATCTAGAGTGGCTGCTCAGCAAGCCCTGAGGACCATCCTACTTCCACTTTGCTGTCACTGGGATTACAGGCATGCACCACCATGCCCGACTTTTAATGTAGGTGCTGGATCTAACTCAGGTCCCCATATTACAACGCAAGGACTTTATTCACTTAGATATCTTCACAATCTCTCAGATTTAGTTTTTCATGGCATATATTGACAGGCACAATCCATACAGGTGAGACCTTGTGCTAGCTTACTTTCCATTGCTACGATAAAATACTCTGACCAAAAACAATTTAGGAAAAGAAAGTGTTTAGCGCCGGATGGTGGTGGCGCATGCCTTTAATCCCATCACTCGGGAGGCAGAGCCAGGCAAATCTTTGTGAGTTCGAGGCCAGCCTGGTCTCCAAAGCAAGTTCCAGGAAAGGCGCAAAGCTACACAGAGAAACCCTGTCTTGAAAAAAACAAAAAAAAAGAAAGTGTTTAGCTTAAATTTCCAGATCACATCCTATCATTGAGGCTGTGGGAAGTCACAACAGGAACTTGAAGCAGAAACCATGAAGGAACACTGCTTGCTTGCTCATTTGTTGGCTCATTCATGCTCACAGTCATCTGGCTTCCATGTATATATCACCTGCCCAGAGACAGATACCACTCACAGTGGACTGGGCCATCCTACATCAACTAAGACAATCAAGATCATTGCTCACAGACATACCCACAGACCAACCTGATTTAGACAGCTATTCAACCAAAACTCTTTTTTCAGGTGGTTCTAGGTTGTGTGAAGTTGAGAGTTAATGCTAACTAGGACACTCCTTTGGGATCATCACCAATTTTCCAGTGTCTGGGGATTTGGCTCAGTAGATGAAGTACTTGCAGGTCAAGGGTGCGCCATTGTCTAAATCACCTTTTCACACTGTTTGTTCATCTCCGCAGAAGAGCTAGAAGTTAAGGGACCTGAGATGAATCCCCAGCATCCATGTCAAAAGCCAAGCATGGTGACATGCAGTTATACTCCCAGTTCCCAGAAACAGAAGGTTCTCTCGCACTCACTGGTCAGCTAGTCTTAGCAAATCTGTGAGCTCCAGGTTCTGTGAGAGACCCTGTCTCAGAAATTAAGGTGGAAAGAACAGCATAGTGATGACGCTAGCTGACATGCCAGTGTGGACAGGGGAAATTCCACACGTTCTCACCCCAAGATGAAGAGCTACAGGTGGTCAATGCTCCTGAGAAAGAGAATTAATTTCCACCAGGGAAAAGCTACTACATAGGATGTCTAATCTCCAATCCCAAGTGGTCAGACCTGGACACAAGCACACACAAGCAATGTCAACTGGACTCAGTAGGTTGTACACACACACACACACACACACACACACACACACACACACACACGTAATGATAATAATTAAAGAAGAGACTGCATTTTGGAGGGGGGACACTAGGAGCAGTTTGAGCAGGTAGAGGAAGTAATCTAGATACAGTGGTCATGTACAAAGTTCTCAAAAAAATAAATTAAAAAACAAACAATAAGGTGAAGAGCAATACCAGAAGATACACAATATCTATTTAGCCTCTACACACACATACACACAGGAACACAAATGCACACATATACTACATGCATGCCCATACACACTTACACCCAAATAATTTTCTAGAGTGCAAAGGGTTCCTGAGGGTGACTTCTTTGGGAACCACTAAGTAAAAGAAACAGCAATCTGTAGGAGGGCTAGGAGGGCAAATCTACAATTGGCTATTTGACCTTGAATAATCCATTCAACCTTGCTGGCATCCTCTGCCCAATGAAGATGCTAGCCCAAATGTGCTCCAAATCCACCACCCCCTCTCTTTTTCTTTTGGTTTTTCAAGACCGGGTTTCTCTGTGTACACCTAGCTGTCCTGGGACTCACTCTGTAGACCAGGCTGGACTTGAACTCAGAGATCTGCCTGCCTGTCTCCTGAGTGCTGGGATTAAAGGTGTGTACCATCACCACAGTGCTCCCTTCATCTCTTACACCTCATTCTTGGTTCTTTCTCAGGCAGAGATATGAACTAAAAGTTCAATGGAGTCGAAAGCCCTTCCTGAAACCTGGCTCCCTGAGTACACCAAGGGAATGCCAATGGGGAGGGTTTGCAGGCTAAAAATAACTGCCCTAAGACCTGGGGGTCAGAGGGTTCCTCTCAGTGCTAGAAAAGGAATGATGTCAGTGCCTGGAACAGTCAGCATTCCTGGGTAGCTCAGGTCTGTGGGTGACTGCTCAGGAATTCATGATCCTTTTGTGCCTCCAGAAATGTCAACACTATCTCTGCCTGAGCTCAAAGTATCTGTACGTGAGTGTGTAAGTGTGTGTGTGTATGTGTGTGTGTGTGTGTGTGTGTGTGTGTGTGTGTGTGTGTGTCTACACTTCATCAAATTGGAGAAGTAATCCGATTTAGGCTCTAACATCCTTTCCGGGAAAGACTCACAGAAAAACAAAGCTCAAGTCTTGTTTTTCAGTACCCACCCCTTAGCCCTGCAACCTCAGCTGAGGGGAGGGCAGGATTGTAGCTTCTGGCAGTGCCAGTATCCCTCCCTGCTCAGGTCCCCTCTGCAGCCTCCTCCGCTATTGCTGGAGCCCATGATCCCTCATGGGCTTACTGGAAACCAACTCTGAAACACTGTTATAAATATCCAACGATAAATAAACATGAGTTATTTCTGAAATGTACCCCAGAATAGCCAACTGCCCAAACAGCCAAGGTTGTGCTTCGGATCCTGGGAAAAACAGAAATGTGGGTATGGTTTATATTTCCATTGCCTAAAGCAGAATCATTGGTCAGGTATGTCTAATTTTAGTTTTCTGTTTCCATTCTTCTCCTCTTATATTGAGGAAAGAGGGAAGAGAAAGGAAAGAGACAGAGAGAGAATGAGAATAAAGGACTGTTCAAAGAGAAAAGGGAGATTGGTGCTTGTGGTAGTCTCAGAAAAACAAGTCTAGAGACCTTGGTGTTCCCTTAACCCTCTAAGTACAAATTATAAAGATCCAAGATGGTAGAATGTTCTAAGTTTCCAAGTTCTAAAAGAATGTATTTCCAATGAATGGAAATACAGGTAACTAAGATAAAGAAAGCAGAAAAGGCCCCAATGAAGCCCAGAGCTAACTTGAAGCATCAGAAAAGGAGTCTGGAATGAGAAAGAAGGGTCTGGACTTAAGACCTGCCTCACAAGAATCCCTAGGTCATCAGTCATTGTTCTGTTTGTTATTATGTTATTATGGAGTCAAAGAGATCCAATAAACTCTCTCAATGCCCTGGCCGATGTTCTCAGCCACAGAACTGTCCCCACTCTCCCCATGCACACTCTTCACTCTTAAGACTCAGCAAGTTCAGCAGATCACTGAGTCATTGCCAGGAGAATGTTTTTTACTCTGGATGAGTGAGCTGATGATACTGGTAGGATTGTCCCTCTTTTAGGGAAACAGAATCATGCCCTAGGTATCTCACAGGGAAACAAGCCTGACATGGCTGAAATTCCTCCTGGCTGGGTCGTCCAGGGCCAGGACAAAGACCAAATAGTCCTAACACTAGCCAGACACACACCATCTGCCCAAGAAGTTGGCCTTGGAACTCTCCAAGAAGTCTTAGGATCACATGAACCCCTCATTTGTTCCTAATCTGCTCTCTTCAAATTCCATCTTCATCCAAGCCGGAGCAACCTTCCCTAACTGAAGTTGGCTTCTGGCACTTTGCAGATTTGACCTCAACCTTCCTGGTCTCAACTCTCCCCAAAGGGCCCCATGGACCTGTTTCCTCACTCACTGTACTAATCTAACTCTAGGTGCTCATGCGCTCTGGGAGAATGTGGTCCATGTATTAGTCCTCCGCTTTTAAATCTCCAAACACGTTATTCTTGCTTTATCCTCAGCACAGACTCAACACCTGTGGGTTTCCCCACCTAATGAGGTGTCTGCTGGAAGTCAGGAAATCCACTCACCTTCCAGAGAGCACTGAGCATGCAGTCATCAAATCTTAAGCATTGTGAAAAATAATAGACTCAATGAAGAGAGAAACCATTTCAGGGGTCACTAAAGGCCTATCTCTAGAGCTATTCTCATGATTGACAGAACCCTTGGCCATACTACACCAGAAAGCTAACTCCAGAACTGCAAGTAACTGGAGCTTTAAGAAAGTTTGGCTTGTTGGGTCTAACAGATTGAAATTTTTAGTGAAATATAAATTATGCCAAATTTGGATGCCAAAAAGAAATCATTGACACTTGGTAGAAACCACACTAGCTGGGCATAGTGGCATATACCTTTAATCCCATCCCTTCAGAGTCTGAAGCCAGAACTTCAGGAGTTTGGACTACACAGAGAGATTCTCTCATAGAAGATAAAGGGACTGGAGAGGTGACTGAGTCAGTAAAATGCTCGCTGGACAAGCATGAGGACCTGAGTTTCACTCCTAGCACCCACATAAAAAGTCGGTATAGCAAAGTGAACGTGCAATCTCATCACTCAGGAGGTAGAGACAAGGGGATCTCAGGGCTTTGTGAATAGCCAGTCTAACCATATCAGCAAGCTCCAAGTTCAGCGAGAGATCCTGTCTCAAAAACTAAGGTGGAAAACCTAAAGAAGACATGGCCTTCTCTCTCTCTCTCACACACACACACACACACACACACACACACACACACACACACACACACCCCAACACTCATACTCACATGTATGTGCACATATACCACACATAGTCTCACACATACAGACACACACAGGCAAACACCAATACACATATAAAGAGAACAGTTACTCAGTCGTCTCTGATCTCAAGCAAATCATATAACTTTCTAACGCCAAGACTGTTCTTCCATTTGCCAATATCACAAGAATGGCCCTTGGCTAACATTAGCATGAACACTGAGATGTTTATCAATTAGTGGCAACAGATATTTAAGACCATCACATACTCGCTCATCTGATTATTCTGGAACAAAAGATTTGCAAAAGGTCTCAGAGAATTTAGGGCATAGTCTGTGGTTATGGAACAAATTTAAATCAACTTCCCCAAGTGAATCTCAAACCCTGATGTTTATTTATAAGTCTTCTACCACATCCCAGCTGTGTGCTTCAGCAAGCTACATAGGAAAAATCTCTGGTAACATAAACACTTTCTCTTCATCCTAAATGCAATGAGTTTGGGTAACAGAAACAACCTCCATCAAAGACTTGTTAACGTAACTCTGCCTTTTATATTAAAAACTACTCTGAGGGCTAGCGAGATTACTTGGTGGTTAGTAGCACTTGCAGAGGACCCGGATTCAGTTCCCCACAACCAAATGGTGTTTCACAACCACATATAACTCCAGTTCCAGGGGACCTGACATCTTTTTCTGGTCTCCAAAGGCACCTACAAAAATTCAGGTTAAACGTTCATACACACACACAAAAAAAAAATCTTTAAAAACTTACTCTGCTTAATATTATCTTCACACTGAACAGTTTCTCTATTGGTCATTCTATGGTAGCTATTTTGTGAGTGAAATTAATCAACTTCTTTTTTACATTTACTTTAGTGTGTTACATTTTTCACATTTATTTATTTTGAATGTATATAGGGGTCAGAGGGTAGTTTTCAGGAATCGGTTCTTTTCTTCCACCAGGTGTATTCCTAGGATAAAACTCAAGTCATCAGGCTTGGTAGTGGATAGTGCCTCTATGCACTGAGCCATCTCACAGGATCAAAAACGAAACAACTCTTTAACATAGAACTTCTTTGGGTTATAAGACATAGTTTACACCATCTTCATACCCTATAGAGTGATAGGTTTTGGAGAAGACCTTAAATGACCTTAAGCACTGAAATTTGAAAGCCCTTCCTATCGCTGACTATGACAAATTTCACCTCTTATTGAGTTTAATTTTGTGCAGGGTATTTCCTAAAAACCTAAGCCTACTGTGCTCAGGGATTTTGATTTTGTTGTTAGTGCCTCAAACCCAAAAGGGAAAGCACGGGTAAGCAGACAGAGAAAATATACCTGTGACAGCTTCCTGGGCACAGCAACCCAAACTGTATGTCTGTGCAGCTCTGTGATGAAGAGTGTCCAAAGAGACACAGAGCTATGAGCTGAGTCATAGTTGCAGTTTTAAACAGGGAAGACTAGATCCTAATTGCTGAGACTAGGAAGTTGTGAAATCCATTCACAGTCTCATTAAGAAGGAAGAAGGGGGATTGAAGTGAACTGCCACTGGGTGTGAGGAACAAATAAATTGTTTCTTGACTTTGTGATTCGTATGTTGCTTTACAATTTTTCTTATAAAGCTCATGACTTTTCACAGCCGAGCAAACAGCCAACTCCACTCCAAGATCACTGCAATCTTTCACTATTGAATTATCATCCCTCCAAAGACTTTTTTCTTTTCTTTTCTAAATTACTGGGTCAGGACTTTAGATTGGAGCAACAACAATAACAACAAGGCCTCCAGGGTCCCATTATGGTTTCAGTCTGAAATGTCTCCTCCAGGCTCATGTTTTGAATGCTCAGTCCCCAGCTTGTGGCACTATTTTGCAAGGGGGTGGAGCCTTTAGAATGGATATCCAGCCACTAGATATGGACCTGTGAGGGTTCTGGCTATGGTCTTTGCTTTCCAGGCTGCTGCTACCTGAACAGCCTTCCACCTTCATGCCCCTATGCTTTCCCACTGTGATGGACTGAAAGCCCTCTGAAACTGGGAGCCAAAACAAGCCTTCTCCCATTAGCTATTTTGTCACAGCAGAGGAGAAAAATAACCAATACAGGCCTTAGTTCCAGTACCAATAACTGGTGGCTAATAAATTACCAAGATTTCTTTCTCATGGTTATAGAGTCCTAAGTCCCAAGCATGGGAGCCATCATGGTCAGATTCCAGCAGGATCTACTTTCCTGGCTGCAAATTGTTGACTTCTCCTTAGACCCTCACGTAGTAGAAAGAGAGTGAGAGCACTTTGGAATTCCTTTTAGAGGAAGACTAACCCCACTCTTGAAAGCTCCATCCATAGGACCCAATCATCCCCCAGGGGCCTCACCTCTTCATCCTGTCACTTTGGGGTGAGGACTTCAACAACATTCAACCACAGCACCAGGAAAAAAGAGGTGTGTGTGTGTGTGTGTGTGTGTGTGTGTGTGTGTGTGTGTGTGTG
>CABHPR010125497.1:17790-30322 GCA_902168415.1 Peromyscus melanophrys
GTGGAGACACATAGTTCTGTGGAGACACATAGTTCTGTGGAGACACACAGTTCTGTGAAGTGTTCGGCCGCCGTTGCTAATAGTGACTTTGGTGGGGTTTGTTTGTTCTTGGTTTTGTTTTTGACAAATCCTAAAGGGACAAACACCCATCATTTGTTTACACTCAACTTTTAGATCCGACTAACAGTCCTCTGTGAAGGGCACAGCTACAGTCCTGTTTCCTGTTGCTAGTCCAGTTGTTGTGACCTTAGTCTAAACTCTAAAACAGAGGTGGAATTAAATCGGTGCAGTGCAGAATGTATTAAGAGAAAGTATTTGCTGATTATGTCATTTGTATAGGACATTTCACGTTCTAATCGTGGCTACAACAACTTTCTCATTTCATATCATCTTGGAATGCGACTTATGACTTTGACCTTGCACCTAATAAGAGGTAATACCAACAATAACCATCCTTACCTCTTGAAATTGGGAAGGCTAGTAGTATGGCAAAATTTGCATTATATGACTTCTGAAGTTAGTTCAAAACAACAGGCAATAATGCTTCCAGATGACTCACTGAGGGCACCTGTAGCTGTAAACCTGGAAATTTATGACCCTCATCAGTGTCATTTGTAGGTTAAAATCCTTTTCCTCAAGGTAACAGTACTAGGAAATGGGACATTTGAGGTGATTATACATGGAGTAGTCTTCGTACATGGTAATAATGACTTCATAAACAGGTCATCGCAAGAGACCCCATGTTCTTCTTGTGTAATGCAGGTGAACTTAGTAAGACAGCTGTTCCTGAAGTATGAGCCCTTAGCAGACACTGAATGACTTAGTTAGACTTTTTGTTCTCTAGCATTACAGGAAACAAATTCAATTAGTCTAGGATATAGCATGCTGTTGTAGCATCTGATAAGAAGAAGGGTAGACAAGTGCAGCAACTGACAGCCCAGGTAAGGACTCTGAGTCAATAACAGTGGAAAAGCACACACAGGAGAATAGAGGCCTCTGAATAACCCCAGGCCCTCTGCAGAGACCCCTGACATCACGGGGAAGAAAACCATCTCCACTCTTCACAGTCCTGAGAAGCTATGGATGAAAATGAGATTATTTTTGTTTCTTATAGTCAATAATTTGAATATTACCTAACCATGTGAATTCCCAGAAAGAACCTATGTGTGCAAAAACTGACTGAAAAGATCTGAATTTCAGTACTGTGAAAAGATTAGAATGTTGCAGGTCCCGAAGCTAATTATCATATGCTGGGTCAGTTTTAACCCTAGAATAGCCATTCCTTGCTCAATTCTGCATCAGAACCAAAATCCTGTTACTAGTAGATAAACATATTTTGAAGTCTATATACTTAGCAGACTACTAGATTCCACCAACCCAATAGCTAAGTATGCCATTAGGCCCATAGAAATGCCTCCCCCACCCTGCTGTCACCACCTCTCTGATGTATGTACCAAAGTATTTTAAATTTGCTTTGATTTATGGCTTTCTTTGTTCCGTGAGACTACAAGTCTTCATGAAATGCTTCCACACTGGAACGTGGAATTTGGGTTAACCCATGTCTGTGTTCCCGGGCCGTGGTCACTCACAATAGCTTCAGAATAAACTACATGTTACTCCATTAAAGTGAGAGCTGTGTTTTCGGGTGCCAAACAGTAGTTGTTGCAATCACCTCAGTAAATAAAGAAATGAATATTTTACAATATTGTTTCCAGTGATGCTTGACAAATTTAATTTTAATTTGAAAAGCTATAATTTAACATGGGATTCAGCAAACATGAATATATGCAAACATACTCCAAAGACAGCGTAGGACACCATAGAATGATTGCTATTTCGTTTTTAAAAGAATTAAATTTAATTGAGGCTTTAGTTGGCAAAACCTAACAGCATTCCAATACTATATATCAATATCTTGTATATCTAATTTAATAAATGCAAAAGTGTCATTTTATAATATATTTACATCTATATTGATATATACTGAGTTTAGTCTCTAAAATGAAAGTTAGTGTCCCAAAATAAAATATATTTGATATTGGAAAATATGACAGCATAAATCTTTAAAACCATAACTATGGGACTTACAGAACATACATGCACATATACATATATATATATAAACACTATATGTGAATTACATATATGTGCATGCATATAAATTAACATTTATGTATATGCATCCCTACTCCTCCTCGAAAAATGTTAGTGCCACAAACATATCTTGCAGCTAGAACAACAAAGAAAATAAATACAAGAATTTTTCAATGCTTCCATCAACATTTGTCAGGACTAATAATACACGTGTAGACAGAAATCATTAACATCAGACTGAAATGTCATTTTCATTAGAGTATTACATGCTGCTTGTATCTGCCCTTGAAAGGAATAGCAGCTCTTGAGTAATTTTTAAAACTTCAAATTTTAATATGACCATTCCTAACCATGGTCAGCATTAAAGGAGGGCATTGTTAATCTTAGAAATAGTTCATATTCAGATTATGCCTATAAATGTGCTCAAAGTGAAACCATAAAACAGCAATCTCCACCTGTGCTCTCCAGAAAGCCTTGTAAATTCTCCCTTGCAAAGGCTGAGCTAACTGAACATGGAATGTCTTTAAAGGTTTTTTTTTTTTTTTTTAAAGCACCTATGTTGCAACTGAAAGAAGACAATGCTCCAAGTTGCTTTTAACCTACAACCTGGTCAAAATAACCACAATGTAGAAAAATCAGCACCACTTGGCAGGGAATTATACATTTGACCCTTCTGAAGACAAATGTGCTAGAGATAAATAATGCTTTCACTGAGCAAAAGGCAATTACCCCATTTAAGCACAGTTTTATATCAAGGATTATCAAATTGATATCACTTTGAATAGAGGTGAGGTTTCGGGATGTGATGAGTCTAGCTTCCCAATTTTTGAATGCTTAGTTTTATTATACCAAGTAAATGGCTTTTAAAGTCCCTAAGCTGCAGTAGTAAATGGATTTATATATGGAATATTCACATGCTCAATATGAATGGGTAGAAGATCGCAAGAGAAAACTGTGTTTTCACTGCATGGCAAGGTGTAGGAAAGCAGGAAGAGATCTATATGCACACTTGCTAGCGTCATGGTCTACCCACACCACCTTTTACCTACTCAACTCCTCCCTTGTTCTTATATAGTTCCTTCTACTCTCAATATGTTTCTACATATTCATTTTATTTATCTATGTATATGTCTCTCTGTGTGTATACCACAGAAACCAAAAAAGAAGGTTGGACCCCTTGAGGTGGAGTTACAGGTAGTAAGGAGGCACCTGATGTGGGTGCTGGGATCTGAATTCAGGTCCTGTGGAAGAGCAGTATTCGTGATTGGAACCACTGACAGACACATTTATCTAGTCCTATCTTTAATTTTTCTTAATTTAGAATAATTTCTTTTATCCATTTACATAAGTATAGTGGTATTTTATTTGTACTGAAATGTGATTTTATTTGTATGTTAATAAATAAAGTTGCCTAGGGGTCAGAGCTATTAGCAAGCCATAGCGAAAGCCGGTGGTGGTGCATGCCTTTAATCCCAGCACTTGGTAAGCAGAACTAGGTAGATCTCTGTGTGTTCAAGGATACAGCCAGCATTGGAGACACACGCCTTTAATCTCAATACCAACCATAGAAGACCTGGAGTGACCACAGACAGGCAGTGACGAGACAGTCATGTGGTTGGGTTTACAACCAATGAGAAGGCAGAACAGGAAGTCTTTATAAGACAAATGCACAGGAAGTAGCTCCCTTTTCGGAGAGGTCTCCTGGCTGAAGAGGCTAGCTGAAGCAGGCGGGTAAGGCTCTTAGATCTGACCTCTTGGGCTTTTATCTTTACATTGGCTCTATGTTTCTTATTTAATAAGACGGTTGGTTACATCTACACATAAGCATTTTGTTTGCGAGTATGTATGTGAACCTGGTACATGCTTGGTTCCCACACAAGTCAGTAAACAGATTGGTGATCCCCTAAGACTGGAGCTGTAGATGGTTGTGAAGTATCATGTGGATTTAGAGAACTGAACTCTGGTCTTCTGCCAAAGCAACAAGTGATCTTCAACACTGAGCCAGCCACATGCTCTATTTTTTAGTTTGTCCAACAAAGGTACAAACTGCAATTACAAATTGCCTGAGATGAGTGAAAATGGTGTTAGAAGCAGAGATACTCCTGACTGTACCATGAGCGAGTGGCCTGAAGTGTTTGAAATCTGTCTGGTTTTCATCCTTACAACCACCACCTCAGGAGGTGGGTGATCCTTATTCAGCAGACACGCAAAGATGAAGCATTGTTATTACAGCTTGCCCAGAGGCACAGCTATTCACCAGGGAAACAGGATCAAATCCGGGAAGTGTCATCTTTGCATCTGCCTTATACTCCACAGGTTCTATTGCTAAAATTTTGTCTCAAACTTTAATTAAACTAGGTCATACATGATTAATGGAATAACTTAACAAACAAAAAAACAAACAACAACAAAAGTATTCCATTGGAAATGCTAACCACAGAAGAAATACATAAGAATTCAAGCTGGGAGTAGTGGTACATACCTTTAATCCCAGCACTCAGGGATGCAGAGGCAGGTAGATCTCTGTGAGTTCGAGGCCAGGCTGGTCTACATAGTGAAGTCCAGAAGAGCCAGGACTCTTATGGAGAGAAACCCTATCTCGAAAAAGCAAACAACAACAACAACAACAAAAAATTCAAATCCTTGTGAGGCTTTTGAAGCCTGAAAAAGAATTAGAAAAATCATATCTAGAACTTAGCCAGAAAATGTGTATAAACTGTTACTCATGTTTTCTACATCATTGTGAAGAATAACTTGGGAGGAAGGGGAAGGCAAGCCCTCTATTAGAGGTTGATAATTTCATTTTATATATACATACATATATATACACCCTCATTAGCTACAGAGGAAAAAAAAACAGGGTTTTTCAATAATAATCTGCAGATCCAGGCTATATCCTCTTCCCTATCTCTGGGTTTTATGACAGGTGATCTTTGGAAAACCTCAAAGAATCCAGAAACCTGGGCAGTACAGACTTTTGATCCCTAGGCGCTCTGTCTCTGTCTCTGTCTCTGTCTCTGTCTCTGTCTCTGTCTCTGTCTCTCTCTCTCTCTCTCTCTCTCTCTCTCTCTGTCTCTCTCTCTCTTGCTCTCTCTTATTCCCTCTTCTCCCTCTTCCTCTCTTGCTCTACCTTCACTTTGCTTCTCTCTGATCCCACGCAGGTCCCCTTGTATGCTAAACACATTCTCCACCACTGAGCAACACTGGGACTAGTCCCAGAGGATCAGGTTTCTAGTTTTCTGTGTTGGTCAAACTTCAGATAACAGCTAATGTAATAGTGAAGACAATGTAAACAATGCCAAGGGAATTGCCAAGTAAAGGAGGCCTTTACAAACCCAGTTTCGTTATCTGTGAGGTGTAAGTGCCAGTATCAAAACTCAGGATTAGTTATAAGTGATTAAATAGGATGACAGCAAAAAACAAAAACAACAACAAAAAATGCTTTCACTCAGAGCCTGGAAGATGGGTTCTCATTAATCTGGCTTAACTCTTACCTCACAAATGGAGAAATACAGACATTATCAACAGCTGCCACAGCTGGATTAAATGACTTTTCCAGGTATCTGTTTTGCAGAACTCTAAATGCTAGAGCATATGTTTTTACTTTATATACTCTATTACTATGGAAACTAATATATACTCAGTAATTATATATTATATATAAATGAATAAATAATGTATTTAATTTCTATATAAACACATATATGTATATTTAGTTATATGTTATATAACTAACACATACAGCACATATATATGTATGACATATATAACATATATGTGTTATACATATATACATGTATATACATATATAGATGTTTGTGTGTTTCTCCTTTATAAGGAACAGGGTATATTTATATAAAACAAATACTTGTCTGTGGCATAGAGATAACCTGAAAATTACAATATTCATATAGAGAGAAATTACTATTGAATATTACAAATAGCTCCTATAATACTAGTTTAGCTCTTTTTAATTAAATAGCTCACATGTAAGCAAATAATTTCAATCCAGCCTTCAGATAGACCAAAAGCCAGCAGGAGACCAGCAAGAGTCACTAACTACTATATTCTGGCAAGTTGCTTAGCAACTCTGCAACTGCAGATTTTTCGACTCTTTATTTCAGCTAACACATATTTATTGAATGCTCAGGTTTCCAAGAGACGGATACAAACAGCTGCATGAAGAGAATGTTCATTTTTATCATTCCTTTTTTTTTAACCTCCTGGTTGTCTGCAGCGTCCTAACCTGCCTGTATCTCTTGGAGGAAGGAAATGATGGAGACTGGCTTTGAAAATCAGCCTGATCATTTAAGAAGTCCTTGATACTCTCAATTCCTGTAACCACTGAAAAGCTTGCATTACCATCATGGCAAAAACACAATACTTTGTACTCCCTTTGTTTCTCTTTCTACTTCTTTTTTTAAAAATGTACGTGTGGGTGATGTGCACATATGTGTGGATATATGAGGATATACATGCACACATGTGCCTACATGTGGGAGCTTGAGGGAGACTTGGAAAAAATTCCTTAGTCATTTCTACCTTATTCACTGAGGAAGGGTCTTCCATATAAACCTAAGCTCACCAAAATAGCCAACTGAGCTAGGGATCCCCTGGCTCTGCTTTCTGAATGCTGGAATTATCAGTAGGCCTTCATGCACACCTGGCATGTAAATGGATGGTGGGTGTTCACGCTTACTAGGTGCTGGCAGGCCCTTTATCTCTGAGCCTGTCCCATACTCTATCTTCAGAGCACTTAAGAGTTGATTCCGAGTCAAGTTGTGCAATCAACAGGGGGAAGGCACTGCCTTAGTTGCCTTTTAATTTTCTGGAGCACTGATGCTCTGCAGGTGCTGAGTGGGCTGCTGTTGGTGAGAGGCTTGTAGTAATCTGTGGTGATATCTGACACTGGTAAAGACATTAGGAGTGCCATGTCCATGAGTGGCACCTTTTAAATGGTAATTTGACAGAATAATTGTATATCTGTATGATGTAATGATAAATGTTTGGGCATGCTTTTTATTACTTTGTTCTCTAAAACATGATTTTTATTTCAAAATTTTTTTTATCAAATTTCATTTGAGGGTAGTATACATGGAACACACTATACTGCCTATACTTAAATAATTCGAATAATTTGATCAGTTGTACATAATGTGAGTACCCATGACATTCTGACTATATCAAGGTAGAGAATATTTCCATCAGCACCAACATGTTTCCTTTGTGTTGTCTTGCAAACAATTGGCTCTAGTCCAACAGATAATAAATGACAACAAATGTGATTGCATCTCAATAAATCATGATTTCCAAATACTAGTGATGGCATTGACTTTGTTCATGGGCCATGGTTTAGTGGCCTCTTTCCCATTTGGTCATTTGACTAATCATTAATTGTCATTTCACAAAATCATTAATGGGACTTTGAAAATAATGTTAAGTAAAATCATAACAAAGTATAAAACAAAAGTTACTGGACTTTTAGTCTAAAATCATATGGAACTTGACTAAAATGTTGTTAGAATGATCTCCCCAAAGCAGTACTCCTCCACTGCCAGTTTTTGTTTTCTATAATTTTAATTACTCATAATTAAATGTGGCCTGAATATAAGTAATTTAAAAGTTCCTGAAATAAGTAATTTAAAAGTTTTCTATAATTTTGTTAATATAGGTAGTTATGATTATTCTGCTTTATTATTTTAATTGTCACTAATCTCTTAACTGTGTCTAATTTATCTGTTAACCCTTGTATATGGTATGCCTATGAGAAAATACATACTTTTTATTGTGGCTGGTATAAAGTTTTCAGGAACCCACTCAGAGTCTTAGAATGAGTCCCACATGAGTAAAAATGGATTACTGTAATAGCCTGCATTTTGCTTGAGAGAGAATGTTACCTCAGACCTTGGTTTAGGTTTGGCTTTATTAAGTGATCTTTAGTAGTACACCTTGTGGGTAACCAAAGGGTATTTCAGTATCAAATCAATTTGCTGTCTTACTTCCATTCAAAACATAGGTACATTAAACAAAAGAAACTTTACAGAGACTTTCATAACAAAAGATTCCATGTGTAGTGGTATATATTATGTAACAGATCTAAACAAGATCACTGTAAAGGGGTTGAGGTTATAGCTAAGTTGGCAAAGTACTTTCCATGAAAGCATGATGATGTAAGTGTGATCTCAGAATTCACACAAGAAGCCAGGTGTGGTAGGAAATCCTTATTATTCCAGTCTGGGAGAAGTAGGGTCAGGCAGATCCCAGGTCTTAGTGAGTCCAGGGTCGTAGAGAAACACCCTATCTCAAAAGACAGAGTGAACATCTCCTGAGAAATGATGCCTGAAGCGGACCTCATGCCTTCTGGAACACACACACACACACACACACACACACACACACACACACACGCGCGCACACGCACACGCACACGCACACGCACACACACACCTGCATTCCACATACAAATGGTCAGTATGGACTAATAATCGTTCAATATACATCTAGAACAACACAGTAAATACCTTTAAATTTCCCTCTTGTAGTGGAGACACACACAAAACCACAGTCGGGCCACAGCAGCATCCCTACCCAGTGGAAAGCATGCAGGCAGGATGCCTCACTCTGATTTTCTTACCCAGTACCCTGAAGTTCTGAGGAATGAATACTCATTCTAGATTTAATAGAAATCTGTTACTGATATATTAATTAGATTTGTAACCACAAAAACAATGTTCTCTTGACAAAATAAGTCATTAATCATAACAACATTATGTTATGCAACATTGATTTTCTATATATTGTTTTTGCAAAGTGAATAATCACTTTCCTCTCACCATTATGGGGAAGAAATGTAGAAGTCGAAAGCAACAATACCATGGCAATAATTCCAAATACCCATGCACTTTTAGTAAAGTGTGCTGGACCTAGAGGTGGTTCAGGATCCCCATTAATCTTATATGGAAAGACACATAAGAAAGCTGCTGCTAGTGGCACAGTCCTCTAACAGCAGCTACTCCAGAGGCCATGGCAGGGGGATCAAGGTCCAGTCTCAGGAGTGACAGAGGAACTTCATGGTCATCCTAAAAACATTTAGTGACACCATGTCTCAAAACACAAAGTAAATGGAGGTACAGCTCAGGGGTAGAGCACTTGTCTATTTTGTAAGGACCTACATTCAATCTCAAGTACTTCTCAAAAGTACACATTTCAAAGAGTAAATTAAAAAAAAAAAGCCTCAGAAAAGCATAAGTGGTTATAAATCTTGAGACCTGTGTAGTATTATCACTAACTTAAACTGTAACATAACTTCTCATTAACTAATTTGCATATTAGAAGAAATTGATTATATAAGATATTCATTAAATAAACTTAAAAGTTGACAGCATATAAAACTCCAAAGTTTTGAAGTCACAAATGTGAGTCTGTATTATACCAACTACAAGTGTTTCAGTTGAAACACATCAGTCTAAATGTCTGAAGCTATGATTCACATATGAGAAAGAACTTGCTGTGTGAGGTCTGCTCAGGATTGTCACCGTTGCATCATACAAGAGGAGATGTGCTCATGTGTCTGTCACCCTACTAAGTGAGAGAGTATGAACAACTAATGGGCGCTGTAGGGAGGGATGTGCTTCTCTTCAGAGGTGTGCCCACTAGAAAGTTTCCCATAGTCTAGTAAATAACCTCTCCCTCCCATGTTCATGCAAGCAAACTTAGTTAAATTCAGTGGATTGTTTTTACAAAGGACATTGAATAGAAGGGTGCTTGTTGGGAAGCAAGTTCTCGCAAGATTAGGGGAGAAGGCAGGTGTTTAAGTTACCAAAACCCAGTAAACACATGTATGGAGTTATCAAAGTATAAAACATAAAGGTGGTTTTTAAAATTTTTTCCCATTTTATTGAAAGTAGATTTCTTTTCATATACTATATCTTGATTATAGTTTTCCCTCCCTCTATGCCTCCTAGTTCCTCCCTACCTCCTCTGCCATTCAGATCCACTCTCTTTCTGTCTCCCATTACAAAAAAAAGGTATCTAAGAGATAGCAACAAAACGTAACTGGCTGCAACGTCCGGCATCCCCTTGATTTCCACCTGGCTAGGTGGGAATCTTCCCTCACCCTCAGCTGCATGCTTGATCAAAGGACAACCTTCGCTGAACAGAGGACTGGTCCTGGATATATGAGTAGCTACACTCCCTGCTAGTACTTCCAAACAAGCTTTCTGAAATTTTTGTTGTTGTTGTTGGTTGGTTGATTGCTTTGGGCCATTTGTTTTGTTTTTAGAGACAGGATTTCTCTGTGTAGACCCAGCTATTCTAGAACTCACTTTGTAGACCAGGCTGGCTTGTTTGTTTAAGAGAAATTTCACCTAGTGTTACACTTCCCAGTCATGTCCACCATCACTCATCAATTGTGGTGCTTAAAATGGGAGAATGCAAAGCCCAAGACTTATCAAATACTACCACTGACTTTGTGGACTCAGGATGTCACTGAGGTCTGCTCATTTCCTTCTTTACTGGTAACAGCTGTGTCAAAAATACCATAAACCAGAATTTTATTAGGCACTCTCTTGAAAGTTTGATGCACCTGCCAATTGCTTGTAACAGCCAAAGAACACTCAGGAAACTACATGATAGTCCCTCTTTAATGCAGACTTGGAGCCTGGCCATGGCAAGATTGTTTGTTCAACCAGAACATTAAACATGAAAATGAACAGCTTCTTCTGTTGGTTTTCCAACCTTCATGGGAACAGCTGCATCAAGTTAATGTTACAGCAAGCCTTTTGAATATGTAGATCTCTTCAACTTGAATGAGTGAAATGGAAAAGCAAAACCTCATCTTACTTTAGGCAGAACATTGCATTTACAACAGTCATTTGAAACACTACATCTGTTTCTTGCACAGTGCATAGTGTACACAGTAGGCAGATTTCTTCACACACTCTGTCCACTATAAAGGATGACAGCTAAAATTATCAGAATCATAGACAGTAGATGTTACTGTTTCCTCTACAAAAATATTCTTCCAAGATTAATCTGTATTATTTGTATTTGTCTACTCCATAGCATTATATCCCCTAGCATAAGAAAGATAAGCTTCTTGTTAAACAGAATCTATCTCCTACCTAATTAAAATCATTGTACTTAATCAATACTTTTAATGATTAAATCTATGATAGCATGAATTCAACAGGAAAATATTTAAGGATTCATGGTTGTGGTAAATAAGAAACTGAAAATAGCCAGGTTGTGGTGGTACACACCTTTAATCCCAGCACTCAGGAGGCAGAGGCAGGCAAATCTCTGAGTTCAAGGCCAGCCTGGTCTACAAAGCAAGGTCTAGGACAGCCTGGGATGTTATATAGAGAAATAACCCTGTCTCCAAAAAAAAAAAAAAAAAAAAAAAGGAAACGAAAAAAGAAAGAAAGTAGAAACAAATCTACTTGTTATCCTGTACTCAAAGAGTTTCACACACAGATTTAAGATTTTTCAGGAAAACTCACACAAGTTACAGATTCAGATCTCCCCAGGAAGGGGAAATAGAAGAGAGTTTGTGAGTGGAGTGAGGGCGGATGGAGATGGGAACTTGAGCTACAAGGTTGGGGGCATGGAGGGGGATAGTGCTGAGGGACACTGCTTGGAGGCAGGGACATTCTGAGTTGGGTGGAATCCTAGTGCAGGAAATCTCCCAGGAGTCTACAGGAGGACCCCCAGTTAAGACTCCTAGCAATAACAGATGGATAAGAAGCCTGAACTGGCAATGTCCTTGTGACCAGATTGATACCTGGCTCAACTGTCATAAGAGAGGCTTCATCCAGCAACTGATCAAGGCAGATGCAAAGACTCACAGGCAAATGTTAGGCAGAGTTCGGGAATCCTGCGGAGGAGGAGAAAGGAGTGTAGGAGCCAGAGGGGTCAAAGACTCCACAAGAAGGCTCCCTAGGCCTTTTGCATATATGTGACAGTTGTGTAGCCTGGTGTTCTTGTGGGACTCCTAATAGCGAGAACACAGGCTATTTCTGACTCTTACTGGCGTTTGAGACCCTATACCTCATACTGGGTCACCTTGCATAGCCTTAATGCAAAGGGAGGTGCTTAGTCTTACTGTAACCTGATATGCTATGTTTTATTGGTACCCATGGGAGACCTGCCCTTTCCTGGATGGAAAAAGAGGAGAGGATTAGGGGATGGGAACCAAAGAGGGAGGGAGGAAGGGAGGGAGGGGAGGATTGGAGGAAGGCTGTGGCCAGGATGTAAAACAAATAGATGAATTAAATAAAATAAAGAGCCGGGCAGTGGTGGCACACACCTTTGATCCCAGCACTCGGGAGGCAGAGCCAGGCAGATCTCTGTGAGTTCGAGGCCAGCCTGGTCTATAGAACAAGATCCAGGACAGGTACCAAAACTACACAGAGAAAACCTGTCTTAAAAAAAAAAAAAA
>CABHPR010125498.1:15106-30299 GCA_902168415.1 Peromyscus melanophrys
CCTCTCCCTCTCTCTCTCTCTCTCTCTCTCTCTCTCTCTCTCTCTCTCTCTCTCTCTCTCTTGTGTGTGTGTGTGTGTGTGTGTGTGTGTGTGCGCACTTCTCTCATGTGGATGCAGGTATGCTCATGTCATGGCACATGTACATCTTGTTTGAGGCGGCATCTCTTGTTTCTCCACTTTACATGCCAATTAGTTTTCCGGGCAGCTTCTGGAGACTCGCCTTTCTCCACCTCCTCTCTTCCCACAGCAGCACCAGAATTGGAGATGGTGTGTACACCACTGTGCCCAGCTTTATGTGGGCTCTGGAGAGCTCAGCTCAGATCCTCATCGTTGCTCAGCAAACACTTTACCACTGAACAGTCTCCCAGATATGGAAGGCTTTTCTCCACGCTTCTTATCACACAACCCTTTTCTCTTAGCTGGTAATAACTGGCTCACCTGGTTATGAAGCCTTCTGAAGACATCCTTATGGAAAAGCCTAAGATTTCTGTGCTTTCTGCTGACCATGTAAGAAGCCATGTTCTTGCTGAGACCTAATCCCATCCTATCCTCTTCAGGGAACCAGAAAACAAGACTCCTATGCCATCCACTTACTCACTGAGAAATCTGGGGGGGCTTCAGAGGAGGCATTTACACATATTGTCTCATGGGATGGGGCATGGGTATTCCTTTTCCTCCATCCTTATTTAACTGTAGGTTGGTAGCTAAGTAGGGTTATAAACGATGATATGCATGTCTCATAGGTCTAGTTATGAGGTTAATAAGTGGAGGCCATCGATGTTATCCTTCAACATAGGAAAAAGGGCCTTGTCAGCTGAGCAGGATTCTCTACTGGCAAAGGAGATGCTGTATTTGACTCAGCTGCTTCCCTCAGAAGAATCTGGAAGCATTAAAGCCGTATTCAGGTCTATACAGGGAAGCTCTGGGGTCACCATGAATGCCAGGCGCTCTTGGAAGAGACAGTCATGAGGGGAGGTAAAGGAAAGAACGTATCAGAAATGCTTCCCATTGCCTGTGTGAGGTAGGCACTGTCAGGACACAAGAGGAACTCTGGGAATGCAGACGTACTTGCCAACAACTTCTGCAGTCAGTCGATCCAGCCAGAACACTTTGCTTCATTCTCTGGCCATGAACTTTTTCAGTACAGACACCCCACACTTAATTGAGACTTGCCTGGAGCCCAGAACCTCTTTCCCTGAACAGTGTAGAGAAGAAATGGAGAGAAGAGGCTGAGGAAGGGGCAGCAGAAAAAAGAAAAGAACACCCACGCCAAGAACTTCCTGGTAAGATAAGACTTAATTCCTGCCACGAAGTGAGATTGCAATCAGGACAGTAAATTGTGGGGCTGTGCCTACAAGGGACGGGGAAATCTGAGAGAGGACAGATGGTCAGGGACAGAGACATCAAGGACCATAAATCGTAATAATGTGCAAATACTGAGTGAGAGTATAGTTTATCGAATTCTTTCAGGGACTCCAAAACTAGATACTATCTCTGTTTTCCTCAGGAAACTGCTGCACAGTGGGATTGAAACCACATGCAAACTCATGCTGCTAGCTCCGAGTGGAGCTTCCTCCTAGATGTGTCCATCTCTTGTCCCCATGCTCAGTTCACCCTCTCTTGGGCTTGGAACGAGAACTGAAGAATTCTTAGGAGTTGGGTGCATGGCAGTAATAAAGTTGAGGTGTCCCAGACTGCAGCTGGAGAAGAGAAGGTATCATTTGACTATTGACTTAACAGGGTAAGTAAACCCTCTTGTCCTGTGATCGGGGGTGCTGGAGAGAAACCAGGAGATAAGGAGGAAGAGTGCTATTCTTCCCTCAAAGGGACTCTACTGACATCCAGTGCCACAGGATCATACCCAGGCAGCTTTGTGGAGACAATCCAACCCAGTACTGGAAAGTTCCAGAAGCCTCTTCATGCTTTCGGGAGCAGATGGTACTACTTGGGCCATATTTCAGAACTTACAGATTTTGGTCCAGCATGTTTTATTTTATTTTTCACTTTCAATGTATAATTCACACAAGCCGTGACAGCTTGTCTTGTTGAAACATTTTCTTTTTAAACTCTGCCCTCCCGGTTTGGTGTCTTTTTACCCAACCGACTGAGCTACTGGCCAGTGTAAACAAGTAAATAGTACCTTTCAAAATAGCAACTCAGACCTGGTTTTTACAAAGGTAATTCAAACCGTAGGGTGTGTGTGTGTGATTTTCAAAGTCTGTCTTGAATATGTATCTCCTTGGTTCTGGTGTGACCCAATAAGATAATCCTAAATGAAAGGAGATGTAGCACCAGCTGGCTGTGCTGCCTAGCATTGACGTGATCATCTCATCTTATCACTAAGATTTAGATTGGAAGGGCCAATCATACTCCTTGTCTGTGGCACATTACTGACACCACCCCCTATATAATCTCTTCCTGTGTGTGTGTGTGTGTGTGTGTGTGTGTGTGTGAGAGAGAGAGAGAGAGAGAGAGAGAGAGAGAGAGAGAGAGAGAGAGAGACTCTCACTGAGCCTGGAGCCCATGGATTCAGCTATGTTAGCTGGCCGGTGAGCTCCAGGGATCTGCCTGTCTCTGCTTCCCCAGCTCTGAGATTACAAACATGTGCTGCTATGCCCAGCTTTTTACATGGATGCTGGGGATTTGAACTCAGATCCCCATGCTTGCATGGCAAGCACTTTACCAACTGAGCCATCTCCCCAGGCTCTAGAACCCCTTGCCTCCTGTACGCATGCACGTGCATCTCTTCTCCCACCACATGTACCCATGTCTGTGAGTCGGATGTGTGTCACCCCACCAACCACAACTTCATTCATAAATCTGTGTAACAATGAACGACATTAAAGTATCAGTTCACATTTTAGATAAATGTTAATATGCTATCATTTCATTGGTTTTTACTTTTTATGATCCGTATCACCTTTAGGAGCTGTCCTTGCTGGTACATGCAGATCAGTTCTGTCTTTTTTATTCCCATCCATATTTCAGAGTAGACATACACACACTAGGATCATCATTTACTCCCTGTGGGTGTTTGGGTTGGTTTAAGATCATATTAATAGCTAATTTGTGCTTTGAGTTACTTCTGAAAATTTGTTTATGAAAGATGTTCTAAGATATTTGCTCAAGGATGTGATTTCCTTAATTATGCACCAAATATACTTAATTTCACTTAATACCACCAAGTTGCTCCTCAAAGCTTATATTATTAGCAACAGTCCATGAAGTTTTCTGTTTCCCCATGTTTTTCACCAGGATTTGGTAAACTGTGCTGATTTTCTTCACAAAGTTGACACAATCTTGTGTCATGTGAAAGGAAGAGATCTTGGTGGAGAGAAACGCCAACAGATTGGCCTGTGGGCGTGTCTGTGTGGCGTTTTTCTCGATTGTTGATTGACACAAGAGGACCCAGGTCTCTGTAGGCAGTGCTACCCCTGTGGTCCTAGGAGGTATAAGGAAGGTAGCTGAATGTGAGCCTGGGAGCAAGCCGGGCGTAAGCAGCGTTCCTCCACGGTCTTTGCTTCAGTTCTGACCTCCAGGTTCCTGCCCTGACTTCCCTCAGTGATGGAGTGTGACCTGCAAACTAAAGGAACCCTTTCATCCCCAGGTTGGTTCCGGTCCATGTTTTATCCCAGCAACAGACAACATATAATATAGGACAGTAACATACTACATTTGCCTAATAGTAAGAGTAAAGTGTGGTCTCACTTTAATTGCATTTTACTCATTTTTTAAAAAAATTATGTTTATACTTATTTTGCATATATTTGTTTATATGTGCATGTATATTTGTGTGGGCATGAGTGTACCACACCTTGTATATGGAGGTCAGAGGACACTATTCACTATTTCTTCTCTCCTTCCCCATCTGAATCCTGAAGACTGAGCTCAGGTCTTCAGACTTGGCAACAAGCAGTCAAGCAGTCTTTTTTTTTTTTTTTTTTAAGATCTATTTATTTATTATGTATACAGTGTTCTACCTGCGTGCCAGATCTCATTACAGATGGTTATGAGCCACCATGTGGTTGCTGGGAATTGAACTCAGGACCTCCGGAAGAGCAGCCAGTGCTCCTAACCGCTGAGCCATCTCTCTAGCCCCCGGCAACAAGCAGTCTTAACCACAGAGCCATCTCACTGGCCCTTAATTTTATTTTTAAAAAATGCTTAATGATGTTAAACCTCTCTTCATGAATTGACTTACTTATTTTGGGGTCTTTTTTGTGTGACTGTATGTGAAGGCTTGTTTTTAAGTGTGCGGACACATGTGTGTGTGGCTGCATGTGTATGCATGTGTGCACATATATGTAGAGGCCTGAGGTTGACATCAGGAGTCTCTCTCTGTGACTCCCCACCTTATTCACTGATTCAGGCTCTCTAGATTGAACCCAGAGCTTACCAACATGGCTAATCTCACAAGCCAGTTGGTTCTGGAGATGCCCTGCCTCTACCATCCAACGTTAGAATTATAGGCAGGCTGCCATAGCCACCCGGCATTTCCCTGGGTACCAGGGTTCCAAACTCCAGTCCCCTTGGCTGCTCAGCAAGCTCTTTAACTGCTAAGGCGTCTCCTCAGCATGTAAATGCATTTGAAAGGATATAATAGCATTAAACATGTACTTATGAATTTGTTACTGTGATTGCCTATTTAGACCTATTGTCCATTTTACTATTGGGTTCCCCTGTTTTCTTGTGTGTTTACAGAACTGGGATCCATTAACAAAGGCAATATCTTAATATTCATGTATTTGTGAACATCTCACTTTAGTCTGCTGACTCGTGTGCACTGGAACCGAGTCCATCTCCTTCTTCACGGTTTTAGACTTTGTCTCTAAGACTCACAACTATTTCCACTTCCAGAATGGCAGCATCAGGAACTCTTGAGAACCCACTCCTAGGAAACAGATGATTCCTAAAAACTGCATAACAATGATCATTTAGAGTCTGCGGAAGCTGTTCTCAGGACATACAGTAAGTGAAGAAACATTTGTTCAAGAAACTTACTAAGTCTCAGAGAGAACAGCCAGAGCCGCCATCATGCCTCTTCTTTGTCTGCATCTCAGCAATGGAGCTTCAGCCGCAGCGTGTGGCTGAGAAAGCAAGCTTCCTTCCCTCTCAGCCTCCGGCCGAGCAACAGGCTGGTCCACCACCTAGGGAGGCCCAGTCGTGTTTATCTCCCCTCTGTCCCCACATTGCCGGGGCTGGATCCTTAGAGGTGTAGCTAAAAGGTACAGGGCATCTTTATTCATTCATCTCCCACTTTTAGGGGCCAAGATTTGATCCTGATGTGGCACGCTTCAAATAATAATTATTATTAAATGACTATGAGTCCAGATTGCTCATGAGACTGAGATTCCATACCAGGAAAGGCGAGCTGAGAAGGTCAGAGGTTCTCATCCCCATCCAGCTTGTTAAGTGAGTGTTGTCCCACTCCGCCCTTAAAGCTCAGATACGCTACGAAGATGGACAGGCATCTCTAAAGTGTGGAGGCTGCAGCGCTCTTCCCAAAGGAACTGGTCTCATTTGAAAGAGAGTTTAGGGGGAGTTCAAGTCTAAGGTCACTTTGGAAAACAATAAGACTTTGGTGGAAAGCATGGAGGAAGAGGCTGGGTGATGCATTGCAGGGAGAGGTTAATCCAGTTGCCATCTGGTTTACCAAAAGCACCGGGGAAAGAGACAGCTATGGAGAGCCCTCCAGAGAACAGAACAAGCCCCAAAGATTTGACTCTAAAACTACCTTTGTGAAGAGCCTGGATTTTTGTTGTCATTGTTTATTCTTTTTGTCTTTCTCATCATGCATCTAGATTCCATTCGTCTCCCCATCCCTTTGTATCTACCCTCTGCCCTTGCAATCCCCCCTCCCCAAAGTAAAATAAAATAAAATTTAAGAGGAGAGAAATGGAAAAAGAAAAAGAAAAAAAAACAGAACAGTCTTGTCTTAGAAGTTGTACTATGACACAGTGAGTCACACAGTAAACCCTTTAGTCCATGTATCTTTACTTGCAAGTGTTCATTGCAAAGAGTCATTGGTCTGGTTTGAAGCCTCTGGCTTCTGCTATACTATTGATGCTGGGCCATCACTGGGACTCCTCTTGGATATCCTGTTGCTGTCCTGTGTCATGGAGATCCTGCAGCTTTGGGTCTGCAGGACTGGCCCCTTCACGTGTTCCAGCAGATCATAGATGGGGTGGATGTTGGGGTGGACTAACTCATAGCCCTGGTTCTGGGCCTAGGTAGTTGCAGGGTTGGTCAGCCTGCCAGCTTTCCCTCGTCCTCACCACCAAGGTGAGCTCTCCAGTGTTGCCCCGGCTAGCTCACCCTGTGTAGCAAGGAGCAAGGGGCAGGCCCAGTTCTCCTGCTTTCATGCCTTCATGGTCAGCCCACCCACACCTACACCACCAGCAGCTCTATTGTATTGCCCAGTCAAGGTACAGGGGCTACTCTTCTGAGTGCTGCAGCTGCTGAGGAACAGGGACAGCTCTTTCACTCTTATGGCCTCAGGGACAGATCTCCCACCTGCCACAGGCAGTGAATGTGGTAGAGGGCAGGAAGAATCTCTCCTTTGCTCACAGCACTATATGGCAGGTGAGGGGTGGAGCCAGATCTCTCATTCTAACGTTCTCAAGGCTGGCTCACCTTACCCCCAACCCTCTACCTTATCACCAACAGGATCAGCTCTACTGTGCAGGTGAGGTGCAGGGCCTGCTCTCCTGAGTGCTGCAGCTGATGAGGGGCAGGAACCACTCTCATGACCTCAGGGCCAGAAGAGCCTGGATTTACTTGGATTAGACCACAGAGCAGGGATCTGAACCAATGGAAGTAACAGCTAAGTAGTGGAGAATTAGACTGTGGCACCAGCAGAGCAGATGGCTTCACAGAAAAATGAACAAAGCCAGTTCTCATAAAATCTCCATCACTCCAGTGTGACAATTTCATTTAAAATATTTTTTTAATTTTTTAAAATATTTATTTAGTTTTTATTTTATGTGTATGGGTGCATGCACATCCGTGTACCATATTTGTGCAATGCCAATGGAGACACAAAAAAAAGAGGGGAGGGGGTTGGATCCTCTGGAACTGGAGTTTTCAGATGGTTGTTACCTGCATGTGCTGAGAACTGAACTCAGGTCCTCTTAGGAGCAGCAAGTGTCCTAAAACATGGAGCCATCTCTCCAGTCCATACACTAGTGTTTTTAAAAATACATGGGAAAAGATTTAACCAAGCAAGTCCAAGTACACTAAAATTGCCATACATGGCAGAAGAATATTAAGGAAGAGCTACAAAAATAGGCATGGATTGGAAGACTTCATACTTTTAAATGCCAGTCTCACTTACAGATTCAATGAAGGCTTTGTCAGCATTTCAACTATATATTTTATAGAAATAGGTGAGCTGATTCTGAGATTTGTATGGAAAGGCAAGAGACCTGAGTATAAAGCAATCTGGAAAAATGGCGCTGTTAAGGAAGTAAGGCTAGGCTGGAGAGATGCTCATGTTAAGGAGGTAAGGCTGGGGTGGAGAGATGCTTTTGTTAAGGAGGTAAGGCTGAGCTGGAGAGATGCTCATGTTAAGGAGGTGAGGCTGAGGCTGGAGAGATGCTCATGTTAAGGAGGTAAGGCTGGGGCTGGAGAGATGCTCATGTTAAGGAGGTAAGGCTGAGCTGGAGAGATGCTCATGTTAAGGAGGTGAGGCTGAGGCTGGAGAGATGCTCATGTTAAGGAGGTAAGGCTGAGGCTGGAGAGATGCTCATGTTAAGGAGGTAAGGCTGGGGTGGAGAGATGCTCATGTTAAGGAGGTAAGGCTGGGGTGGAGAGATGCTCATGTTAAGGAGGTAAGGCTGGGGTGGAGAGATGCTCATGTTAAGGAGGTAAGGCCGAGGCTGGAGAGACACCCAGCAGTTAAGAGCACCGGTTCCTCTTCCAGAGTACCCAGGTTCAGTTGCCAGCACTCATGTCAGGCAGCTCACAACCACCTAAAAGACCAGCTCCAAGGAGTAGAGTGCCCTCTTCTGGCCTCCAAGGGAATCTGCACACACGGAGCATACACAGACACATACACACAGAGAGAAAAATAAAAAATAAATCTTTTAAAGAGAAAGTAAGGCTGTATGTGGTGGCGCATGCCCATAATCTCAGCACTGGAAGTGGGGGAAAGAGCACAGGTGTCCAAGATCATCCTTGTTACCTAGCAAGTTCGAGGCCAGCCTAGGCCATGGGAGACTTTGTCTCAAAAAGAAAAAAAAAAAAAAAGAAAGAAAAAGGGAATCCACACACTGAGAAAAACTTTTCCAAATCATTTTCCTGTTAAGACTATATTATTTGTGATAGAAAAAAAATACAGCAATAAAAGCAAGCAATCCAATTTAAGAATAGGCAACAGATTTGAATACATATTTTCCAAAAGAAGATAAGCAAATGTCCAACAGAAGTTACATATTCCATCTTATATTATCCAGTAGTTCCATTTTAAGATGGAATTAATTAATTAATTAAATGAAATTAATTTTAATTAACTAATTAATTAACTTACATGTATGTGGAGAACAGAGGTTCACCTCTAGGTGTCTTCCTCAACTGTTTCTCCACCTTCTGAAATTGATTTGAACATTTTACTTAATACGATGTACTCACAACATTAATAGTTCAACATATAATCAGCATGGCAAACTATTGATTGTCTATTTTCTTAGCACTAAATTTTCACAGTCTAGTATGTATTTTACTTACTGTACAAAGTGAAATTTCAAGTTCTCAATACCCAAAGGTGCTGGTGAGACGGCTTGGTGGGTAAAGGCACCTTCCGTTAAGACTGAGAGCCTGAGTTGATCCCAGGACACACATGGTGAAAGGACAGAGCTGATGCCCAAAAGCTGCCCTCTGACCTCCACACGCATGCACCCACACACATGCACACCCACACTTGTACACACCCACATGTGTACACGTGCACACAGGCTGGAGAACTCAATACCCATACGTGACTAATAACACCGATACCCACAGTACTTTTTTCAGGGTGTTCTTCTGGTGTGACAGCCTGTTCCCATTTAGCACCAAGCCCACTAAAGACAGAGATCGGATAGAATCTTTGTGGCTGATATGTTCCAAACATCTAGCATTCTAGGATTCCAGTCTGTCAGCTTCTTGAGCATGCTTGTTTGGAAGGTAAGTATGTTGACCTTATTTTCTACTTTGAGATGTTTGCCTTGTGACTTCTACCTGCCCAGGCTGCTCAGGGAAATGCCCTGAGTGTCCTTCTCAGGAGGGAATGTCACTGGGATCTTCTGTAGCATTCATCATTGCTACTCTTAATTATTTTCATTTTTTTTCAGAAGCATTTGTGATGCCGGAGAGATGGCTTATCAGTTAAGGGCACACACTGTAAATATTTTAAAATGTATTTTCATTTTTGCTGAAAGGAGAGTACACTCATGAGGAAAGCCTGACTTGTTCCATTTGCCAGTTTCCCTGGTTTCAATTTTCCCATTATTGCGGATTTGAAGGCACCAGCACGATATCTGTTCTTCAATGAGGAAGGGACTCGCCCAGCTGAGTGCAGCTCTGGCATGAGCCGGCTCCAGCACATGACTGTACGTCAGAAGATGTGCCAGAGCAGACAGTATTTGGTCGGTAGTCTAAGTGATTGATGTTTCAACACCACTATCCTAATTAAGCGTGATGATAAAGGGTTGGAGTAGGTATCGTCACCAGTTTACAGCTGTGGAGAACAAGACTGAGGACAGAGAGCATAACTGAAGTTACCTGCTAACATGTGGAATTATACCTTGGCAAAATTAATGGCCAACGCTTTCTTCTTCTCCTTCACTTTTCAGCCCTCTCCTTGTGTGTTGGGTTATCCATACATAGTCTTAGGAAGAGTCTTATTTTTTTTTAACCTGGAGTGGGGTTCTGTACTAGCCCCCTCAACAAGCTGCCCCAAAGAAATAACCATACAGTGTGTGGCTCTTCACACAAGGTTCCTACGCCCCTACTTCCTGCTCCTGAGAGCTGTATGCATTCTTCTGACTTCAGAGACCAGAAGCCTGCTGGATAGTGAGATGAGAAACCATCCATGGGACTTCAAGTGTTTGCACGGTTACTGTGTTTCTGAGGCATTCCTCTGCCGACGGGGCTCATGGTGCATGAGATTCGAGAAAAGACAACAAAACGGTGTGCCTAGGGGTGGGGGAGCCTCAGCACAGCACAGTTTACGTGTCACTTTCCTTTCCTTTCCAGTCGTGTCTGCTGGAGCCGAGGGCAAGTCCATCCGGAGGATGCTTCCGGAGAAAAGGAAATAAAGCAACATCAGTGTGTAAGGAAGGCAATTTTTTTTTTTTGAAGCAGAGTTCAGTCTTTAAAACCCACAATTAGCCTGCTTTCTTTTAGCGTAGAAAGTCATATTTAGCTGCTCTCTGCCACCTGCACACACAGTACCTGTCATTATGTTCCCTTCTCTCTACTGTAGAGTCAGAAACAGTTACTCCTGCCAATTACCCAGTGGTACAAGGAGGCATGTGATTTACATACATGTCTCTTCCTTTTCCCGAAGTTTCTGTCACCGCCCCTGTTTTAGTCTTGGAAACGGGGCTGAAGCGTTTAAGGAATTAGACCCGCAGCTGCTGTGCAGCACAGCACAGATGTGAACCTGAGTTGGCCTTGCTCCCACGCGCAAGCGTCTCTGCTCCACTCTCCTGGAATGGAGCAGTGAGTCCCTCTCACGCGGCAGCCCCTCTTGGGCTCTTTCTCAGTCTTCCATTTCCACGGTTCCTTGTTTGCCTAGTCAGCTGATGCAATCTCAGTGTGCACACGGGACAAGAGGCACCTGGCATGTGGGAAGACAGATAATTAAGAGCCTTTCCACCCCCTGTTCTCTTTAGTTAGACAAACAGCATCTAATGAAGCTCACTGACGTCTGTTACGGTCCTGTGGGAAGGTACAGTGCTCACACACCCATTTCACAGATCAGCTGGGCACACAGAGGATGAGGAAAAGAACTACTGAAAATAAATAGGAAGAAAAACCCCAATACTCTGTTCCACTGGGCTGTAAACGCCTGCTCATCTAGATCACCCCTTAGATAAAGCTAGCTATTCTGCTACTTTATGGGGAAAGGACGACTTCAGTGTTTTCCAGAAGAACAAATTATCTGAAATTACCATACTTCTCAAGATGCGTTTGGTGTTCTCTTACAAAGCAAATAATGCATACTTAAAAAAAAGTTTCCCTTATGTTTATTTAGCATGTATGTGCATGCACATGCGTGTCTTCAGGCTTGTGTGGGGGTTAAGGAGACAGCGTGTGGGAGACAGCTTTCCCCTTCCACCTTGTGGGTTCCAGGGGTTGAACCCAGGTCCTCAGACTTGGCAGCAAACACCTCAAACTGCTGTGCCGTCTGGCCTGCCCGATAATAATGAATTCTTCACCCTGAAGGGGGCTTTGATATGTAACCTTTGCAAAGAAACACAGTAACACTGAAGAACTTTAAAAGGCAGCTGAAAATCTCCTTTACAATGAGAACACACAAACACACAAAATACCCAGAGATCTGCAGGGATAGATACACAGTGGCATTTGGAAAATGGAACAATAATACAGCTATGACACAGGAATGCTGTCAAGTCAGCATGGGCTGTTCTCTGGCTTCTATGTCAAGGGAAGACCCCCACTTCTTGGTTAAGAGGGTCAAAAACACAAGTTTTCACTTGTCTCTAGTGAGGCTGAATCATTTGGAGTTCAGTCTCCTCAATAAGATGGGGTAGGGCCTGAGTGACGACTCCGACTCGGTGGTAAAGAGCATTGGCAGCTCTTCCAGAGAATCCCTGTTCAGTTCCCAGCACCCACATGGGGACACAAAACCATCCCTAACTCCCGTTCCCGGAGATCTGATGCCCTCTACTGGCCTCTTCAGGCATCTGCATGTGAGTTGTGCACAGACACATGCAGGCAAAACACCCATACACATTTAAAAAATATACACTTGAGGTGATGCATGTGTCATGTATTGATGGGTTCCACAGACTTTTATTGAGCCTCTGCAGGATACCCACATGCCCTATGCTAGCTGAGGACTCAGCAGATGGACAGATGGACAAGCCTTCCCTTTGTGAATAGTTTGGTCCAAGCACAAAGAAAGATATTATTCAAGTACAAGAGTGTTGAGTTTTCTACAAATAACCATACCTAAGGTATCTGGGGGGAGAGGTGGGTGTCATCATTTTAGAGATAGAAAAACAAGACTCCAGAAAAATCTAGACTCACAAATCTGGAAAATGTGACTGACCTAGACTTGACTTGGATTTCAGATTCCTGCACGTAGTCCCAAATGCAGGGACATTCCGTTCAGTTAGCCCTGGGCTGATAGGCTAGAAGTAAACAAGACCAAGAAGGTAAACAAGACGAAAGCCAGAGAAGCTCAGAGTGGCAGAGCACAGCCAACGTGAGTAGGTGGAGGGCACAGTGCTCACCACTTAGCTGCTGCACATGAAACCATGTTTTTGTCCCTCTCACTTCCTATCTGGTGAGGTAAATGAGTGGCGCCCATCTGCCACCCTCCAGGCGCCCTGAAGGAGACAGGTAAACATGGTGGGAGTAAGTGATGGTACCTCCACCTGCTCCTGCTTCCTTGGGTTTCAATTCCATCTGTGTAGTATGTTGCTGAGGCTGGCTCAACAGAGTCTGGTTGATTGAGCTTAAGAGCAATGGACTCAGTGAAGTCAGCAAAGAGGCTCAGACCATAAACTATCTCCGGCCTGGGTGTCTGTTCATGCTCTTTCCTCCCTGGGTGATGACAGTACCAGAACCACCCTAGAAATGACACAATTAAGAAAGACCAGGACATACATGAGAACTGTCAACTGAATCACTTCCCAGAGCCCTCTCTCACCTTATTTTAAAAGCATCTTTAGAGAAAAAAAAAGAAGGAAGGAAGGAAAGAAGAAAGGAAGGAAGAAAGGAAGGAGGAAATGCTGTGCATATCACTCTGTATGCTGTGAATGTGTTGCTCTGGTTGGTTAATAAATAAAGTGCTGATTGGCCAGTAGCCAGGTAGGAAGTATAGGTGGGACAAGCAGAGAAGAGAATTCTGGGAAGAGGAAGACTGAGTCAGGAGTCACCAGCCAGGCACAGAGGAAGCAAGATGTGAAGGCAGAACTGAGAAAAGGTACCAAGTCATGTGGCTAAACATAAATAAAAATTATGGGTTAATTTAAGTGTAAGAGCTGGTCAGTAGTTACCCTGAGCTAAAGGCCAAGTAGTTTTAATTAATATAAGCCTCTGTATGTTTACTTGGGTCCAAGCAGCTGCAGGACTAGCGGGTGAGAGAGATTTGTCCTGCCCATGAGCCAAGTGGGACACAGGAAAACTTCAGCTACAAGGAAGGAAGGAAGGAAGGAAGGAAGGAAGGAAGGAAGGAAGGAAGGAAGAGGAAAAGAAAAAGAAAAAGAGCATCTTTTGAGCCCCAGGTTGCTTACTATGCATACTTCTAAGTCTTAGAGCTATGAAGCTGAGCAAGACAAACAAGCTCTTGATGCCTAGAGACACGGCTCAGCTGTTAAGAGCACTGGCTGCTCTTCCAGAGGACCTGAGTTTGGTTCCCAGCACCCACAACCTCTTTTAACTCCAGCTCCAGAGGACTCAATGACCTCTCTTCTGTCCTCTAGGGGCAGCTGCACACATGTGGTGCACATATAGATAAGCAGGTATACACATGTATCTATGAACAAAAAAAACCCAAATAAATAAAAATGTAAGAGACAACACAATCGTCTTCAACTGGTAGTTTGTACAATAACAGCCAGCATTGGCATTATGATACGAGGAAGAGAGATGGTTTCTTTGGTTGTTGTCGTTGTTACTATCTTCCAGGGTCTCCAGCAGAGGCTCACAAATTGGGCTGGCCTGCTGGGGGATATCTTTCTGTACACTGTGAATGTATGTTGTTCCCATTGGTTAATAAATAAGCTGCTTTGGCCTATGGCAAGGCAGCTTAGAGGCAGGTGGGAAATCCAAGGGGAGAGACAGGAAAGAAAAAGGAAGAATGGGGGAGACGCTAGACTGCTATCCTAGGAACAACATGTAATGGGATGCAGGTAAAGCCACGGAACACGTGGCAATACATAGATTAATAGTTATGGGTTGAGTTAAACTATAAGAGCTAGCTAGTGCCGGGCAGTGGTGGCACACACCTTTAATCCCAGCACTTGGGAGGCAAAGCCAGGCGGATCTCTGTGAGGTCAAGGCCAGCCTGGTCTACAGAGTAGATCCAGGACAAGCACCAAAACTACGCAGAGAAACCCTGTCTCAAAAAACAAAACAAAAAACAAAAAAACAAACAAAAAAAGACAAAAAGTGCGGGCTAGCAAGAAGCCTGCCATAGGCCATACAGTTTGTAAATAACATTAAGCCTCTGAATGATTATTTTATAAGCAGCTGTGGGACTGCAGGGCTGGGTGGGACCACGGAGCCAGACGGGACCAGAGAAACCTTCTGGCTACACTGGCCAAAGGCAGATTGAGAGAACAGACAACCATTTCTGAGCAGGGCTTACACAAGGAATCACATGCATGAGACACCAACAGGGCCGATGATGACTCGGCTTCCATAGCAGAAGAACGTGGACTTAGTAGGTGACAAGACAGAGGTCAAGGATGTTGTGCTCAGTGACTCAGTGTCTAATGGGAGGTAACAGCCACGTAGCACACGCGACATCTCATGGACCAGAAGAAAAACAGTGAGAACAGAGAGGAGTGAGGAGACACAGAGGCCAGGTTCTGTTGGGGGGAGGGGTAAGTTATTACTATTATATCTATTATGTGCATGTGTTGAGGAGAGGGGTGCACATGTACCATTGTGCACATGCGTGGGTCAGAGGTCAACTTTCAGACATCAGTTCTCTCTGGATTATAGGGTTTAAACCTGGTCATCAGGCTTGGCAGCAAATGCCCTTGCCTGCTGAGCCAACTTGTTGGCCCTATGGTGAGTGTTAGATGGTAACAGGAATTCATCTATAAGACCATCATATACCAAAAGCTTCACAGTTCCAGGTTTTATTCCCTCCTGGGTCTCTCAGAAGGTACGGCTTTGTGCACATATGTACACACACACACACACACACACACACACACACACACACACACACACCAGAGAGAGAGAGAGAGGGAGAGAGAGAGAGGGAGAGAGAGAGAGAGAGAGAGAGAGA
>CABHPR010125500.1:0-23811 GCA_902168415.1 Peromyscus melanophrys
AGGCTAGTAACAAATAATTAGTGAACCAGGGAAAACGTTTCTATCTCTTTCACATACCGTGGCAGTTGTGGGGCTGCTGTACACTGTAGTTACCCAGAGTCCAGATGGTGGGAGAGAACAGCCTTTTGAACACTGATGTCACAATGCTTGATGGAAAAGAGCACTGAGTGGCTTGGCTTTGCAATTAAATGCTTGGCATGGATGACATACACTTCTTCCTGCTCTGAACACATGGACCCAAAGTAACTTAACTGCTGTATTAGTCAGTGTTCTGTTGCTATGAAGACGCCATGACCATGGCAACTCTTACAAAGGAAAGCATTTGATTAGGGTTGGCTTATAGTTCAGAGGTTTAGCCCATTATCATCATGGCAGGAAGCATGGCAGCTGGCAGGCAGACATGGTGCTGGAAAGGAGGTGACAGTTCTACATCTGGAACCACAGGCAGCAGAAAAACAGAGAGCCCCTGGGCTTTTGAAACCTCAAAGCCCACCCCCAGTGACACACTTTCTCCAACAAAGCCATACCTACTCTAACAAGGCCACACCTTCTAATAGTGACATTCACTGGTGACCAAGCTTTCAAATCTGTGGGCCTGTTCTGTGTGGGTTAAATGATTTCCTCTCAGATACAATGTGAAGTTCTAATTACCTGGTTTCTCTTTATTCGGCTCTGCTCATGGAAGTACATTGTATTTCATAGGTGATTAACTTTTCATTTAACATCTAGTCTCCAATGTATAAAGCCTATATTACACACACACACACACACACACACACACACACACACACACACACTCAGAAATGGACTAATATTGTAAACCTTTAACAATGTCTGGCCTTATCCAAAATTTGCCCAAGTCTCACCTTGCAGGGCCATCTGTCACCAATTCTTTTAATTTGCTCCACTATTCACTTGTATTTTTAAAAACAGTGTCACTGAACCACTCGCGGTTATTCCTTTGGTCAGTTAGATTAAAGCATGGAGGGCTGAGCTCCCTGAACCTGAAATGCCACATCCCTGTCTCCAAACTCATCACCTCACCACTTTTTGGTTTAAGCAGCACTCGGTGTTACAACCAAAGAAATATGTGAACCATGTTTTTACTCTGATTACATTATTTCTTAGTTAACATTGCATCTTTCCAGTTGATTTTTGAATATGTTCTCTATCTACCCCCAACTTTTCACTAACTAAAGTTGTCTTTTTAATTTGAGCCTGTCTTCCTTCACTCCTTCACTGTTCTCACCTTTCTCCCTCTTCTTATTTTTTTCTTCCTGTCTTCCGTCCTCCTTAGATTTCGTTGTTTTATTTCTCAGATGCATCCTTTAGGGAGACTCTTTCCCCTGGTCTCAGTCTGTAGACCGATTACTTTCTGTACCCGAGTTTTTCTGCAGAAATCTTTGTCTTTCTTTCATATTGTAACTCGTCTCACATGGGGGACATTATTATTTGATTTTTTAAAAATTTTAATTACAACCTCTAGTAGCTATTTGAAAAAGGTGATAGGATTAAATATGTCCTGTTACTTTGAATATTTTTATTTTGCTCTTGAAACTGTTTGTCAACCTGACTGGTTTTAGAATTCTATGTTGGAAAATAATTTCTTTGGAACCATGAGGGAGTTTCTCAGTTTCTTAGTTCTGCTGTTAAGAGTCGACATTTTGATCATTAAATATGAAAAAATAAAGAGCTTAAAAGACTATATGTATGTGCATGAGCCTGCGTGAGTTTGTTTGCACAACACACATATAGGAGCCCATGGAGGCCAGAGGGTGTCAGAACACCTGGAACTGGAGGTATAGACGGTTGAGAGCTGCTCATGTGAGTGTTAGGACTTGACCAGGTCCTCAGCAAGAGCAGTGCATGCTCTTAGTCACTGAACCACCTCTCTAGCCACTCTCAAGCATTTTAAGAATACTCTCTTCATTACATCTTTTTATTTATTATTCCTGTTTTCATGAGCGCGCGCGCACACACACACACCCTGGCACATGTGGAGCCTATACGATGACTTCCTTCCACTGTGTGGGTCCAATGGATCAGAATCAGGGGGCCAGGCTTGGTGGCAAGTGCCTTTACTCACTTCCTCTCTTCCTAGCTCTCTGTAAGCAATTCCATGGGGTTTGTTTTTCTTCTTTGCAAACTCTAATCATATCCTATCTTATTTTTGTGTTCATCTTTTCACCTCCAAACGGTCTCTTTTGGTGTTATAATCTTCCATTTGCTGTGGCATCCCACTCTTGTTTCAGGGAATTAATGCCATTTTGTCTTCCTGAGGCATTCATGACCCTCTAAAATGTTCATGTATTTATTATTTCCAATGAGCCATGTCTGCCCATAACAATCCAGCCAAACAAAAAAAAGTGTTCCCTGGACAGGAAGTCTTTCCTCATTGACACTTGCCCTCTTGTCTCTCCCCATCAGTATCTCCCTTTCAGGCTAGAAAGCATCCTTTCAAGAATTTAGCTCACACATGAAGATGCTGGAGTTCCCAGTGTGAGGTGTCACTAACACGACATCCTTGCCTTTCCTTATGCCGTCCCATACTTGCTTCTTAGACTTGCTGTCTCAAAAGCCTCTGCTGTTTACCTGATAGAAGAGGAGCTGTCATTCCAGTGTTCTTTGGGGGTGAAGGAGTGGTAACCTGTGACTGGAATGGGGCAGGATCTGGGGGCACTAGGTTTCTTAGAGTGATTTTAATACAACTGTCTGCTTTTGACTTCACTTATCCTGTTCTCCCGTTTCAAGTCTGTCTGAATCTTCGAGCCTTCTCCTACTCAATCTCAGGGTTGGTTCCCAGTATTACTTTAGTATTCAGTGGTCTAAAATGGCCCAGAGGGACTTTTTCTTCAACTTCTATCGAAGTCCATGCTTCTCGCTTTGCCTGCTTAGAGACTCTTCTGCCAGCAGTGGACTAGCAAGACCTGACAGAAAGCCCCTTCATTTCCTTCTGGTCTTCAAGATAAGGAAAGGGGAGGAGGAGAGAAGAAAGTGTATCTTTAACTTTTCATTTATTCATTCATTTTTATTTGTTATTTGTGTGTATGTTTCATGTGAGTTTGTGTGCACTCGTATGTGCAAATGTCAGAGGGATGTCAGAAGAAGGTGTTGGGTCCCTGGAGGGCGTTTGTTACAGGTGCTTGTGAACTGCCTGATGTGGGCTGATTGGATCCGAACTGTGGTCCTCATGATAGAATCACAAGTGTTCTTGACTGCTGAGCAATCTCTCGAGCCTTTGACAGTGTATCTTTATTCTTCTGCGGTTTCCACCATATCCTCACTTCAACCTTGTGGTCTACTCACAAAGCCTCTTTCTCCTGGTATCTCATGGACCAGGACAGTTGCCATATTGGATAATATTTTTCTATTTGCTTCATATCCATTAGTCTTCCTCAATGCCCATATGGGAAATGTTCTAGAACCTCCTGTCTATTCACCCACCATTCTGGCCAGCAGCCTGTCCTCACATCTCTAAAAAAGGTCAGACAAGATCCATGCCTTCAAACTCGGAGAACAAAGTCCAACAACACTATAACTTATCTAAGAACAGGACAGGGTTGACTCATAAGCTTCTGGTACCCAGAAAGAATGTTGCCCAGGAGTCTTTTATTAGAGATTATATCTTTTAAAACTTTCAGAATAGTTCTTTTGGGATCCCTTATTTGTTTTGAGAAGAGAGAGCACAGAAGAAATTAAATAGTATTGTGGTGGTTTGAACAGATATGGCCCCCATAGATTCATGTGTTTGAATTCTTGGTCCATAGAGAGTGGCACTATTAGGAGGTGTAGTCTTGTTGGAGGAAGTGTGTCACTAAAGGGGTGGGCTTGGAGGTCTCATATGTTCAAGCTATGCCCAGTATGGTAGACAGTTCACTTGCTGCTGTCTGTAGATCAAGATGTAGAACTCTTAGCTACCTCTCCAGCACCATGTCTGCCTGCATGCTGCTGTTCTTCCCAACAAGATGATAATGGACTAAATCTCTGAACTGTAAGCCAGGCTCAATTAATGTTTTCCTTTATAAGAGTTGACATGGTCATATTTCTTCACAGCAATAGAAACTCCAACTAAGACAATTACTATTTATCTATAAATGTATTAAAGTCTTCATCTGGAGAATTCCCTATGGGTCTTTTGGACAGACAGCTTAGTGAGATCCCTATCTGGGTATGTCCATACCATCTTTTCCTCGTGTATTTAACAAAGGATGCAGTCATTGTCTTTTTCTAACTTGTGTTGTATTTGAAAGATGGCCCCATACAGAGTCCATATCTGAATTCCTTGCAATTGATTTCTAGTCTCTCGTTGGGTTTGACCAATAGGAAATTAATGGGCAAAGAGAGAGACCAGAGTATTCACTCATTTTTGCTCCTATTGTGTTTCTGAGGCAGCACTTGTGGTCCCTAGTCGCTCCTTCCCAGCATCAGGTCTCCCTGATTTCCAGGACTTCTTCCCTTGCTCTCTCTGTACCAGAGATAGGAATGGGTTCCTGTTACTGCAGTCACTAGGGATCATATGATTCTTCCTGTTTTGTTTTAAGCCTGTATTATTTTAGTAGGCATTTTCCACTGATTGATTTGGAGTAAAGTTGATTCCTACTAGAATCCTGAAGCAGGAAGTCTTAGTCTTATTAAGAAAAGGAACCATAGTCTTAGAATTTAAGATTTTGTCTCTGGCTGAGAATGCATGTCAGCAAGGATGGGGACAATCAATAGCTTTGCTGAGGACCATCAAATTCAAGACTCTCATTGCATATTTTAAAAGGATGTTTTTAATTAAAAAATTAAATTATGTGGTAGTTTGGAAGAAAATGGCTGCCAAAGGGAGTGGCACTACTAGGTGATGTGGCCTTGTTGGAGTAGTGGTCTTGTTGGAAGAAGTGTGTTACTGTGGAGGTGGGCTTTGAAGTCTCATATATGCTCAAAATACTGCCCAGCATCTTGTTCATTTTCTGTTGACTGCAAGATGTAGGACACTCAACTACTTATCCAGCACCATGTCTGCTCACACGCCACCATGTTGCATCATGATGACAATGGACTAAACCTTGAAAATGTAAGCCACCCCAATGAAATGTTTTTCCTTTATAAGAGCTGCCATGGTCACAGTGTCTCTTCATAGCAATAGAAACCCTAACTAAGACAAATAATTACGTATATTAATACTGTATTTACATCATTTCTATCCCCCTCCAGCTCCTTCTATTTCTCTCCATTCTTTCTCAAATTCATGACCTTGATCTCTTCTTCTTGCAGTGTGTGTGTATACACACATATATTCTTATATATAAAAACAAGTAGGTATATAAGTATACATATATATGCATATATCCTGTTGACGCTGTTTAGTGTTACTTACATGAATAAGTGTTTAGTGCTGATCACTTGGGATTGGATAACTCATCAGGGGCCTTGTCCATGGAGAAGTCCTTGTTTCTCTCAGCTGCCATTACTTATCCATAGCCCTTAGTCTGAGGGTGGGGACTTGTGAGATTTCTTTCATCCATTTGGGCATGCCAACTGGTATTGTAATTGTACTAACCTTATTTAGGTGACCATATTGTTGAAATCTCATGGGTGCAGCTTCTTGGTTTTACGTATAGAAAGCACTGTCTCTTAGCTGACATCCTAGTCCTCTGGATCTTACAGTCTTTCCGCCCCTAGTTCCATGATGTTCCATGAGCCTTGGATGTAATGATTGTGTGGTATTAACTGGGGCTGGATACCTCATGGTTAGTTGTTCTTTTCATTTTGACCAGCTGTGGGTTTCTGTAACAGTCTCTGCTGAAGAACGAAGTTTCTTTGATGAGGGGTGAGAATTACACTTATGTGTGGGTATAAGTATCTATATTTAGAATGCAGTTAGAAATTATTCTGGTTTAGGAAAGTGGTAATAGTAGGTTTTCCTCTAGGGTCCATGACCTCATCAAACAAAAAATAAAAAAATTCTCACACATACAGCCTCAAAGCTACTCCAAGCATTACCTTGGTGAAAGAGTGCCACATTGCACATGCACACTGTATACACACACATTAAGACTTTCTTGATTTTCAAAGGAAAATGATCACAATATCCATTGAATGATTTAGTATACATCACTTTCTTGTGATTTTTTTTTTTACTGGCTCATTATATTATGGAATGATTGACACTGTCATATCAGTTCTCAGTCATCTTTATCAGTTTTGAGAAGGAAAAGCCCCCCACACCTTTTATTCCATGCAAAGTTCGTGTTCTGTGCAGAAAACATGTTAAGTACTGACTACTCTTTAAATATTTGCATAAAGGAAAGGAAAGAGAAGAAATGAATGGAAAGATAAAAAGAAGCCTAGTGTGTTGTTCTTGGGTTGGGGAAGATGGGGTGGTGAAACCAACCCAGCCACCTGTTAAATGGCTCTGATTGTGCAGTCATAATTCTATGACTTTCCTGGTGAATGTTGAAAAAAAATGCAGTGTGCGAGGGAGCTGATCTACCCAAAGTCCCCAAAGGACAGGACAGTAATAACTTCAACAGGTGTTCAGAAAGTTTCTGCCAAAAGGAAAAACAATTAGATTCTGTGGGGTGGAAGTTTAGAAGTCACATACAAATCATCTTGTCTGTTTGATAGATGTGCTGTGCATGTGCTCTCAGAGAAACTGCATTATTTCAAAAGACTAAATTAATCATGAAGTTGTGATATCATCTGGCATGCTTGGTTTATCTCAAATTCAGAAGTTCGTATCAGTTGTAAAGTAAAGATACACACATTTATATTTAATCACAGCCTAACTCAGACTTAAAAGTAAGTGAGAGAGCTGTGAATAGATGTCTTTTGTTAGTGAATTTGGCAGCAGGAGGCAGATGGATGTTACATTCCCTGTCATTTGCCTGTCAGGCTGCTTCATTTCCTTTGATCTATGCACAGAACACATCGGAGGCCCTCATATGTTTCTTAGTTAAAATTCGCAGTACAGTTCTGATCATCTCTTTCTATCGCTCTCCTCATAGACATGAATTCTAAGCAAGGACCGTCTGAAATAGCTGAGCTCAGGGAAGAAGGAGAACGTTCACACAAATTTGCTTGAGGTCATTGGATTAAATTGCTTGATTACTTCAAAGATCTACAGAAGTATGTCAAGTTCACTTCTTTATTGTCAAGTTCTTTTTGCCAGGAAAATCTTGGCAACTCTTGAGTGAGTTTAAGATATCATTAGTTGTGGGATGCCTCTGATTAATAGACAGTTTATGGTTTAGCATGACATGTAGTTTTTCTAAACTTCTTCAAATTTTTTAAATTTTATTTTTATGTGTAGGGGTGTTTTGACTGCCTGTATATCTGTGTACCATATGTGTGTAGAAGAGTTCATAAAGGGCATCAGATCTACTGGGATCAGAGTTACAAACAGGTGTGGACCACCATGTCAGTGCTGGGAATTGAACCCAGGTCCTCTGAAAGGGAAAAGAGTGCTTTAAACCACTGTGGTGTCTCTCCAGCCTCAGGTTTCTAATCCTCTCATTGGTTATTTGCCAAGGATCTTTTGTTCATCGAAATGTACATTTAATAGGAACTAAGTCCTTTGGCTATACATTTGTGCTATAAATGAAGGCCAATGAGATTTATTTTTTCTTTATTTTCATGAAGTTAAAATCATGTGCGTGTGTCTGTGTTTGAATGTTTGTATGTGTGAAATCAGGGGAAATAAAGATCAATAAGATAGCCCTACAAGTGTTGTAGAATGTTTTGACAACAGTGTTGTAGTTTGAATGTGGAATGGCACCCACAGGCTCATGTGTTTGAACATGTCATTCCCGGTGGTGGCACTGTTTGGGAAGGTTGTGAAACCTTTAGTTGTTCACTCAGAACAGGGCCTTGAGATGTTACGGACAAGTTCCCTTTTCCATCTAATCCCTGCTTCCTGACCACGGATGCAACTGAACAGCCACCTCATACTCTTGTGTGTGCATGCTCCACCAAGTTGGAGTGACTCCCGGAAGACTGTAAGTCAAAATAAACCCTTTGTCCCGTGTTACTTTGTGTCAATTGTTTGGTCACAGCAACCAGAAAAGAAGCACAAAGCAGAGGAGAAAAGCATGTTTCTAGGTCTCAACTCCAATCTTCCGTACCAACGAGGACTCATTTCTAGGAAGAAGACTTTCAATCAGAGTGGGGAGGGCATGGGAGCTAGCCAGGCAAAGGGGGATCGGCAGGGACAGGAACTGTATTCTAGGTGCTGTCCACACAAGTTCAGGGACCTGATATATCTGAATTAGAGTGAGCAATTATGATACGATGTTTTCTTTGTAAAATTTCAGTCGACTGATAAAAACATTGGCAATAATAATGACAATGATCTTGATAAGAACGCAGTCAGCTTCAGAACTATCAGTGGATTTGCTGAATACTGTCAATGTGTCAGACGGGATGCTGGGTATTGGACGTAATATTTTTTTAAATGTAGTTCTTCAAACTGTCACCTGAGGAAGGCACTGCTCTCTGAATCTCAAACCTGTGGGGATTCACACCAAAGATATAGAAAACAGGTCAGGTCTGATAAGTGGGTTATCCTGGATCTAGTTAGGTCTTTAATCAACTTTGTTTATGGTCTGTCTGGGTCTGAAAATGAATAAAGCAACATAATTTACCTCCATTTGTTTTTAAAGAATCTTAATTTTTAAAATTAGAAAATATTAACTATTTTCAAATGTTTTTTTTTCATTCTGACACTCTTTTTGGTAGTGTAATACACGCAGAGCTGTTTTCAAATTCCAAATGTGAACAATCACTGTGAATGTGTAGAGACACAACACAGAGTTTTCAAGCCTGAGCAAATATGAACTCAACTGTAGAAATCATGTACAAATTGTTGTTGTTATATCTAACAGCTAAGGAAAAAAAAAAAAACAACTAATGTGTTGTCTTGGGTTTCTAAGGAAGGCCTCTATGAACCACAATTATTTGAAGTAAGCCCCATTCCAAAAGACCACGACTGGTGTTATTTTCAACACTACGGGCAAACCTTGGCTTCTGTGTGTTTGGCATCTCAAATCCCCTAGAAGTTCCTCACTGTGATCCAGCCTGGTCTGTTTACCAAATCTAAATCTCTGGAAAATTTGCTCCTGCAGAAGATCTAGGAGAGGTGATTTATCTTGGTGGCACACATCTGTCACGCACCTTCTTGCTGGGGGCTGGGATTTCCATCCCTCGCTTGGACACTGCTGGGAATATCCTTTCGCATTTTTTCCCTTGTTCGCTTTCTTTCTGTCCTTCCCATTAACCCTTTTATGTCTGGTCACAATCTGGCTTTCTGTTTGTTTTTCTAGGTACACATTTTGGGCATCCATCTTTCAGTTTCCTTCTCTTTCCACGCTGGTTTCTTCTCACTTCCCCTACACATTGAAGGTTTGCTTTCAGGAAGGTATACACAGATCCAAACCTGGTGTTACCTAATTACTCGCCTTGTTTTTTCATTCCTCTTGCATAGCTTGGCAGGCTGATTCACAGTTCTGTTTTTCCTTTTTTTTTCTCCCCCCCTCCAGATGTATAATTTCTTGCATGGTTTTATTGCTTTGGAGGAGACTGAAAGATTGCCAAGTGACCCAGAAGACCTGACCAGTGGTCTTTTGTTTCTCAGCACCCAAGGGACAATATTTAAATTTTATGGGGTGTGAGGTCTTATTTTGGATACCAGACGTCTCCTTTGGCTCAGGAAACCTTTGGGAAAATAGATATTGAAATCTTTAAGTAATGCAATACTAACTGCTCTCTTGACAACTTCTTTGTCTGTGTAGATTTCAAGAAAACATGCCAATTTAGATACGAGGTCAATAGAAATAGCTTACAGCATTCCTGCAACATTAAAGTTCTCTTTATAAAATAATTTGTGTCCATTAAAACAGTGAAAAAAATAGGAAAATATTTATTTCCTCACCACCAAGATTATTAATGTATTTCTGGTGCTTTAAAAAAATGTTTTTATTTGCTTCAGTTAAAAAAAAGTCTGGTTTGTGACTATTAAAAGGAATTTATAACAACTTACACACACGTTTTTGTATTTTTTCCCAATTATAATAGCTAAATTATCTTAATAGTCTAGATGTTCATTGAAAAAAAAAAACCCTTTTATAATATTCCTTGGTGTGTCTGGAATAGTTTTAGTCAGCCATGTACCAGTTGTTAGATACTTTATTCTTGCATGTGGCAAAAGGGGATTGTACCTGGTGCCCCTTGCATGCTAGGCTGTGAGCAGCATCCTTAGTCTACCCTACCTTTGGCTGTGAGATTGTCCTTGTTTCATCCTTCGGTGATTTTCCATATGATCCCACAGTCCTTGTCACAGGGGCCTAAGGAGTGAAACACTCAACCCTGTCTCATGGAGGTATGGTAACATCTTTCAGCAAAACTCCACAACAACATGGTACCCGAACAAACTGAAAAAGCCCCGGGTGATCTGTGACGAGGCATAGTGTGAAAAGGCAGTATATAACATTTCCAGAAGTGAAAATGCAGGCTGACAGGCACAGTTCCCCAGGGAAAGTATATTGATGTCCTTCTCAACACGAATAAAGAATGTGACACGGCAGCCAGGAGCCTCAGCGCTCTCTCTGTACAGGTGAATGTCCGTGGAAAGGATAGATCGTTGTAAACTCACTAGAGGCCGTCTGACTAGATAACATGTTAGGACTGCAAGCAACAGAAAAAGAAAGAAAAACTAGTTTAGACAGCAAACAGCGTTAGCATCCGTGCTGTGCTTGAACATTCAGCAGGGGCAGCTTGAGGCAGGCTTAATCCAGAGGCTCAGGCAGGTTTTCTGTTTGTTCAGCTGGCGTCTCCTCCGTGCATTGGGTCCATCTTCCCTCTGGCTTGCTTCGTACGCAGACTGACTATAGTTACTCTAAGCCTCACAGTTCCATTTCATGACTTTCAGAGAAAGTGAAAACTCTTTTCCTGGTGGCTTTATTCTTAAATTAAAAGTGAGAAAAATTATTTCCCAGGAGTTCTATGTGACCTTTCCTTGTACTCCAGGTGTCTAAAGCATATCACATGTCCATTCCTGTACTAATCCTCGAACCGGGGCAGGGCCACACGATGATTGACTTGCTGTGTTCCTAAACCAATCACTGTGACAGATGCATTGAGATTATCTTCAAGCCAATCAGATTCACTCTGTGAGGATGAGATGTGTTTAGTGTGTACACACATATGGGCTACATGGGGGCGGGGAAGATGTCTGTATGAAGGGAAACCAAGCCATTGTTAGGAAGGAGAAAAAAATAGATGCTATGTAAGTTTGATCGTCAAAACTGTCAGCCTGGAGCACGTTGCAGTTTAGGGCTTAAAAAAATTAAAATCTTAAAATACTTATATAATTTCAGTAGGTAATGCACGTAGTAAAAACCATGATTATGACACAATTTTGTGTTATTTAACGTGTTTGAAGGGGTAGCTGATGGGATATTGTGGCCAAATGGTTCTGGAAGCCTGTTTCCTAGGTCTTTACTATTCTCACTCACCAGTTTTGTGGCTTGGGCATTTCACTTCACTCCTTTATGCTTTAGTTTAGTTTCTCCATCTGTAAAATGGGACCCTGCAAGGGTTCCCTGAATAGGCTGTCATGAGGATGAAGGAAGTTACCATTCTTCTAGGAGTCCAGTTCAGAACAATGCTTGATAAACAGCTGTTGGGGGAATTTTTAATTTTCATTATATAACCTGATAAAGGTCTTCTTATCTTATCCACTGGTTATTTGTACTATACATTTACAAGTTAAAAGTGATTTGAGAGTAGCAGCATTTTAATCTACACCGTAAGTTGAAATAAAATTATTTTTGAAAAATATCTTGGGAAGTTGGGGATGTAGCTCAATGGTAGCATGCTTGTTTTGTCTGCCCAGAGCTCTGAGCTTAAGTTACAATGCTCCCCCACACACACAGAAAGAGAGAGAGAGAGAGAGAGAGAGAGAGAGACAGAGAGAGAGAGAGACAGAGAGAGACAGAGAGAGACAGAGAGAGAGAGACAGAGAGAGACAGAGAGAGAGACAGAGAGACAGAGAAATAGAGAGAGACAGAGAGAGAGTGAGCGCTTGGGAGAAGGAGAGATAGTATATGTTGTTAAGGTTCATCACTATCTTTTATACTCTATTCAGTTCATGTGCTTTCTTTTTTAAACTTCATGGTTCAATGTGTACTTTTAAATTTATAAACATACAAATGCACACACATATATGCCTCACAGCTCTACGTATGTCACAGAGGTAGAGGAACCCTTCCCTAAGTTGGCTGTTGACATCCCATGTGACAAGAAGGGACGGTGGCTTTTTACATACACGATGAGGCTTTCTGCAGAGCATAAGGTAGCTGAGGCAGGTCCGTAAATATCTTGAGAAAGTGGAAAAGTAATCTTGCTCATGTTTTACTGTAGTTAGGAGATGGGAGCAGGGGAGGGGTCTTACCCACGGACCAGGGATTGTGCAGTCTGTATGCACCAGCTCACCTTCCAGACCTTTCCTAGCTTACCCAGGTGAGGACAAGAGTGGTGACGGGACCCCGAAACAGTCAGAGCCCAGCAGTCAGACCTCATAAGTGATCAGTTGCTTACTACAATTACACAGAATATGGAAGATGCAGAAATAATATCTTCGGCAATCACACAACCCCTCTCCTGACACTGAATATTTATCTACGTGGATTATTCCTGACAATTTTATTGTCCTAGGCTAGTTTTTTTTTTTTTTAATGTACTTCTTACCATTACGAACTATCTTAAGCCTCCTATTGTGTGTGCTGAACCAAAGAAAAGGGCTATTTGGGTTGTAAATCTCCTGGAAAAAATCAAATTGCTTTATGGTCTTTCCTATTTTAAATGACAAGTCATTTAGGATTACCTACAGTACTGTGTAATAGATAGTATCAGTTTCCACGTATCAGCCGAATGACAATATATTCTGCTCTTGGCATGCTAGTCTGAGGTCAGACAATCAACATCAGTCAGCTGGACGAAAACCAGCTGGAATCATCTGGAGTGTTTGTAGTCTTTTCAGCTGTATTGATTGTCCTTCTAATTCAGTTATTAATTTTGTTCCATGTTTCTACCTTTGTTTTGTACATCAAACTTTCCTTGAAGGGGGCCACGACAAATCTGGGTCAGCTAGACCTCAAGGGACTCTAAATATAGTCCAACTCTACATAATGATTTTTTCCCTTTTAATGGAAACCATTATCCAAAAAGTAGATAGTTAGCTTATTTGGTCCAGAAAAATGCAAATTGATTTCTAAAAAGCATATTTTTTCCTAATGTGCAAACACAAGGCACACAAATTTAAATGCTTGCTTAGCTTCCAGTTTAAGGGTGCAATACATTATTAATCAGACCAGAAGGAAGTCTGAAACCTGTTCTAACTGCACTACTCAGTGCAAAGATGAGAACTCTATGCGTATCTTCTAGTATCGACCCTACCCAGCTTTCAGTGAGCCAGTCACTTATTTACTCACTCACCAAGTGGCTGTCTAGAACCTAGTGCCTGATGTTCAATCCTTAACTCAAGATGCTTTATTTTGAGAGGACAGCAGTCCAAGAAGAGTCAAAGGTGAGAGTGAGGTAGCCATAAAAAGGAACAACGCAGATCTATCAGATCCATAAGCCTGCTGGCTTCAGCATTCCACAGCTTTTCACTTTCCTTATGTGGCTCTTAACCTCTCTGGGCTTCATCCTTTTCTCCCTTTATGTCAATTGTATGGGATTCAGAGGTGATTTTTTTTTTGCTAAGGTTTAAAGCAAAAGGTACGTATATACCACAGTGTTATACTCAGTGCATACTTTGCCAACAGTAGCTAATATTTTTAGTAGTGTTTGGATTCAAAATCGTTGAACAATGATATACTCTAAAGCTACTTTAGAAATGTCTTAAAATTGGTAAGCATGAAAGACAATTTAATTGTGATTTTACATTACGTGCACCCTTACTTCAAACATTTGAAGTATTTCTTATATAATGATGACATTATTACTTTGTATTTTGTTACCCTAAACAATGTCATCTAGGTACTTCCCCCCCCCCCCCCTCAGTGGACTGTGCAATCAGTTATCCCTCCACTTCTGCATTTGTCTGCTCCAGTTCCCTCAGCCCTATTTGTTAGTTATCATATTTATTGTGCACTCACCATATAACAATGTGTAAGACACTTCAAACAAACCAGGTCTAGTTACAACAGCAAGCCTATAATTTATTTTTTATCCTTATTTGCAAATGAAAAACTGGCCCAAATCATATGACACTGTTAGAATTGTTTTACTAATTCTTTTTTGTTTATTTTTGAGATTGTAATTTAATTACAATGTTTCCCCTTCCCTTTCCTTCCTCCAAACCCTCCCATATACCCCTCCCTGCTCTCCTTTAAATTCATGGCCACTTTTTTCACTAACTGTTATTACACGCATGTATGTAATTTGTGTACACACATATATATATTCCTAAGTATGACCTGATGAGTCCATATAATGCTATGTGAATGTATGTTTTTGGGGCTGATTGGCACTGGACAACAAATAGATGTCTTCTTCCCTGGGGAGAATCACCTCTCCTGCTCTCAGCTTTACTTGGTTGCCTGTAGTTCTTTGTGTATGGTTGACATTAATGAGATTTTTTTCATTGTGCTGTTTGGCATTTTCATTGGTGTCCTCCTTGCTCAGCTCACAGTTGGGCAGTCACATTCATGAGACTTCATGGGTGTAGCTTTTGATGTTTCTAGGAGACACAACCTAACAACAGATTTCCTGTTCCCCCTTGCTCTAACAATCTTTCTACACCCTCTTCTAACATTCCCTAATCATTATGTTTGGGAGCGTTTTGTAGATGTATCCATTGGAACTGGGTTCTACAACTCTGCATTTTGATTGATTATAGATTTCTGTAGTCTCTGTTGCAAAGAAAAATGTCCTTGGTAAAGGGTGAAGACTGCACTTATCTATGGGTATAAAGACAATTGTTTATAGAATATTGTTAGGGATTCTGCTGGTTTAGTAAATTAGTGGTTGTATATTCTCCTCCAAAAGCCATGGTTTCACTAGCACTGAGTTGTTAGCTAGTTTTCTATTACCAGGCATGGTTTCCTTCTTGTTGAGCAGGCCTTAGGTCCAATTAGAGAACTGTTGTCTTTTGGCTTTCACAACTTGAGATCCTTCATGGCATTCCTGAAACTTCAACTTCTACAGAGGTCTTCTCCAGTCAGCTCAGCTGAAGGTAACCTTTCCATCAACCTTTCCATCATGAGTGTACATAACTTGAGTTTATTTCTTTATACCAGTGTCTGCCACATTCTGAATTCCATTCCAGGTCAATCTAAAAACGGGTGCTGTGGTGGTTTAAAGGAGAGTGGCCTCCATAAGTTTATATGTTGAATACTTGGTCCCAGTTGGTGGAACTGTTTGGGAAGGATTAGTATATGTGACTTTTTTGGAAGAAGTATGCCACTTCCTGAAACAAGCCCCTGGGGTCTATTTTCTTATTTGGATAATCTCTCCTCCTGAGGCTGACTACCAAGGTCCAGCTATCAAAGTATTGAAGTAAAGCAATCAAAAGCCCCCTTTGCTCACCTAATTAACATACCCAGTTAAAATTAAACACCTCATCCTAACACAGGCTTTCCTCTTGTACCTTTACAAACCACCATCTTCCTATGTGCTACGTCTGTCTCTTCTCTATCCAGAGGCAGTTCTTTGTCCCTTGGGACAGATACCCTTTTCCCCTTTTTCTTGTTCCCTTTCCCTTCTCCCTCATCTTCTATCTCCTGTGGTTGTCTCTTATTCCCCGTCATCTGTCCCTCTAGTTAAATAAATCTACTTTGTGCTGAGAACTTGGTCTTGGGGATTTTGAGTCGCTACTTTTCCTGCCAGGTGCCATGTTTCAGCTGGATTTTGTTTGCTTATTTGTTTCCTTAGAGGATCAGGCAATGTGCTCTATGCTTTAGAGACAACTTAATGGGTGGCCATGTCATCAAGTGGAATTACTCTGGTACTGTCCATCTGTGCTCTGGGAATGTTTTATTATTTGAAGAAGAGTGTATTTTATGATAGTGGCCTCAGAGACCACAGAAACGGAGAACTTAAAGGTGACTAGACATCTCTTACATTAAGCATAGCATTTCCTGTGAATAAGTGAGTGTTCACAAGCAGCATTCGTGGCCTACTATGTAGCAGATGATTATGAGCCTCCTCCATGCCCTGGGGTCTCATAAGACTGATCTAGTTTCAGAAGTCCATTTTTGGACAACTGCCTTACTGTTGCTCAGCTGGACCATATTTGTGTTATTACCTTTCTCATTCATGTGACCTAATACCTGACAGAGGCAACTTAAGGAAGGGGGAGTTCATGTTGGCTCACAGATTGAGGGTGATTCCATCATCGCAGGGGCACCACAGTGGGAGGAGCGTGGGGCAACTGATCACACTGTAGCCACAGTAAGGATAAGTGCTGGTGCTAAACTTCCTTTCTCTTTTAAATTCATTCAGAGACCCTCAGTCTATGGGATGGTGCTGCCCACACTCAGAGCAGCTATTCTTTTCTCAATTAAACTTCCACTGAAACACTCTCATAGATTACTCCCAGAGGTCTGTTGCCACGGAGATTCTAAATCCCATCAAATTGACAATGGAGTTTAACCATTTTAATACTGTTAGGCGACAAGCTTCAAGAGGCAGAGGTGTTATCCTGAGTACCACCAATCCCCAATTTTTAGAACTGTACCTAGATGGAGTAAGTGCTCACGAGTATGGGTGTGGTTGACATCAGTTTAAATCTTCAAGGAAGCAGATGGATGCTCAGCAAATAAGCCAAGTGATGAATCCGAAAAAGATGATGGGCAGTCTAAAAAGATTTCACGTAACTTGGAACCTTTCCCTCTAGGGTGGTATAATTGTTTTTATTTACAAAGTTAATGAGCCAAATATTGCTAGCAATCCACAGAGTCTGCTTGAAGGGCAAAAGAATTTATTAGAGAAGGAAAACACACTATACAGAACAGAGGAATTATTACAGGGTCCTGGAAGGCACAGCCCCATGTTGTTCTTTTGCCTGGTCTGTCTCCAGCATCCAAAAGGACGAAGGAGTGAAGAGAGTTCTGCATACATGTATCCCAGGTCTTAAGCGTCCCAAGTCTTGGCCACGCCCAAGGGGCACGTACTTCAAGGTCACAGGCAGGTGTAACAGTTACCTGCTGTCTCATTAGGGGTGGTGCTTCAAGGTCATAGCTAGAACAGATACCCACTACACAGAGTATATGTGCAGTTTTAATTTTGTCCTGATGTCAAGTGCAAAGCAAACCAGAAAAATCGCCATCATGTGTTTGACTGATTTCATTGACTGATTTTAGTGAGTGCCGTTCTCCCTGCCCACCTCCTATCTGTAATCGTTCTGGAGCTGGCCACTGAGTGTAAATCCTTATCTGAAGCCCTCACTTCACCACCACCTTCTTCTGGAGTGAGCCCAGCAGCACCGTCTCTGGCTGTGGAACTGACAGAATCCTAAGAGATAACCAAAGGCATCAGCCACTTTCCAGGATTTATAAAAATAGGGTTTGGGCCAGGACTTTGTGGGAGCCTGAAACGATGGTGGAAGGCATGGAAACAACAGTCCAGGTTATGAATTGTTGAATGCATGTTATGAAGAAAATAACTTCTTCAGGATTTCTGAGCAGCCTGATTTTCTTTTGATGGAGCTAGATCTCACACTGATTAGAAGTCTGTTCCCCTGATGGAATGACCACAGTTGTCTGGTCACCAAGATGGGTTTCACCACCTTATCTCAAAGGCAAGCCAGAGAGACAGTAGTCGGTGAACAAATGCATTGCTGGTCTAACAACCCCTTTTCTCTTTGTCCTCAGTAAGTTGAAGTTTTGTGAATGATCATAAATAAGAGACACACTAAAATGTTTCACACAGTAGATTAGTAGAGGAGTTCATTTGAACCAATATGAAACATGAAACAGCAGAAAAATTTTTCTCCTTTCCTTTTAAATCCATTATATCCTTTCCTGTTGGGTGTCTGTGTGCCATTCTCTTTGAAGTGATCTTGTGGGGACTGTGGGTCTTCATTTATTAACCCACTATGGTCACAGTAGCCAGAAGTGCAGTGGTGTTCCTTCCCAGTCCTGGAAGCCCCTCAGGACTCCTTAATAACAAATGAGAAATAGCACTATTAAAAAGTGAATTTCTATTTAAGGCAAATGTGCTATTAAAAAAAAAACTTTATTTCTCAGTCAGGTGTAGTAGCACACACCTTAATTCCAGCACTTGGAAAACAGAGGCAGGTGGATATCTGTGAGTTTGAGGTCAGCTTGGTCTACATAGTGAGTTCCAGGACAGCCAGAGCAATGTAGTGAGAACTTGTTTCATAAATCAAACAAAACCAACCAACCAACAAACAAAATCTCCATTTCTCAAACTCTGCTATATGATGACTTTTCCCAATGAGGACATATAGAGACTCGCCACACTGTCATCAGGTACATTAAGTTAAATTAGCCTAGACACTTGCACTGTGTAATACTTAACCTGAAAAGTTGAAAAAAAAAAGCTATTTCCCATACTAACAAATACAAATAACAGATTATAGAAAGTTGCCTTTTAAGTTTTAAGATGTCATCACTGAAGGGCAAACCTAACATGCCCTGCATAAGCCTAGGTTCCTAGGCCAGACTCAGTAGATTTCCTGATAATTTTAACCTTATTAGCTCCTTTTAATTTTCCTTTATTTTTCTCTGTGCCCCCATAAGGACCCTCTGAGGGGTAGTATTATGGAAATGAGTCTGAACATTAGCCTAGACATTATTGTTCTTCCATTACGAGCAATAAGAATTTAATTCGTATCCTTCCCCGACCTTCCTCCCCTTCCTATAGTATTTGGTGTGTTGCCTTTAACAAAGAAATGTCTCCCTGTCCTTGGCTCACATATTCCTCCACACCCCCCACCCCCACTCCATCTCTTGCCACCTCCTTCACCCTCAGAGTTGGCCACTTCTATCTTCTTTCTGTGGTGCTGAATGGATACAGCTTCTGGGACACTTTGGAATGAAAGGTGATATGAAATTGTAAAGTGTTTTTATCAGAGTTCTGCCAATATGTCTCAATCCTGACACACAACACCTCTTCTATTTCAGTGTTGTGACGGGAAGACAGCTGGCCCCGAGGAGGCACCACACTCAAAGAAGCATGTGAGATTGTGTTTCATCCCTGTGGGGACCCCAAGCTTTAGAGCATCTACCACATTAGATAATTATGTGCAAGATATCGTTTATACAGGCAGTGCTCCCTGGCATCATCTAGGAACTTGAATGTACAACATGAGGCCCTGGCTAAGACGTTTTGAAAATAATCTACATTTTACGACTGGGGATTTTGCACATTGTTAGGATAATTGATGTTTGCTATTTTTATGTGTACTGAATTCCTTCCTCTGGTCTCCATGTCTCCTTTCCCTTCTTCAGTCCAACCATGTAGTTCTGGCTGGGCTGGTCATCACAGCAAATTAGCATTGTGTCCATAGAGGTAGATATATAATTTTAGTCTGGGTATTGTGTTACAAAGATTGGCACTGGGGTGGTCACATGGGACCACAGTGGGTCAGTTAGGATGCTGCATTTCTTCATGCTCTAGCAGTAGGGTAAAACTTTTCCCTACGGAGTCATGAACCTGGGGACAGGTGAGTTTTCTAGCTAAGTGGTGAATAACTGTCTGTCACATGGGAGCAAGGAAGTAACAGTCAAAGAGAAGCAGAGATGAGAGATGAAGACCTGGTGTCCTAGCTTTACCCATGGTTTGGCTCATAAGATAGTATTTCTGTTTTTCACACTTTAAACAAGGCCTATGCCTTTAAAAAAGGAAGCCCAGGCCTTTCATAATCCATACAGACATCAGAAGAGGAGGGACACTGTGAGAAGACAGAGACTGTAGAACAGTGGCTCACAGCACAAGAAAAGCCAGCAAATTCTGCCTAGCATCCCACCCACCTGTAGTCTCTTCTCCATGAAGATAAAATCCTAGAAAGGTTTTATTGATATGGTAATTTTTTAACTGTTAGTGCAACTTGCAAGTTGTCAAACTGAATGATGTGTTTTCCTCCACAAGCATCCAGCACGGCAAACATTTCTATTGTGTTTGAGTAGCATAGACATGTGTTCATTATTTAGTAAAAAGTATGACACAGTGCAACATTTCTTGAACATTTTACACAACTGTCTCTTTGAGTAGAAAAATGGAATGAAATTAAAATTCTTCTCAATAAAAAAACTCAATATGAATGAATGAGATTTTGAAAGATAGAATTAAGCATAAGATACTTACAACCATGCTATCAGCTAGGATGGTAGTTTGAATGTAATTGACCCCCATAAGCCTATAGGGAGTGGCACTATTAGGAGGTATGGCTTTGTTGGAGTAGGTGTGGCTATGTTGGAGGAAGCATGTCACTGTGGAGGTGGGCTTTGATGTCTCAAATATGCTCAAGCCATGCCTGATGTCTCAGACCACTTCCTGTTGCCTGTGGAATCAAGAGGTAGTTCCTTCTCCACTCTCAGCTCCTTCTCCAGCACCACATCTGCTTGTATGCCACTATGTCCCACCATGATGCTAAACCTCTGAAACTGTAAGCCATCCAATTAAATATTTTCCTTTATAAAAGTTGCTGTGGTCATGGTGTCCCTTTGCAGCAATAGAAACCCTAAGACACATAGGACGTATCTACCTTCTGAAAACTAATTTTCACCTTTTGGAAGTGATATTGGAACTAGCACATGTTTTGAAAATAAAGAAACTTGGGATGAAATAACAGTTCTACTATTTATTCATGGGAGGCTTTGGGTAAACAGTCTATACCTTCTGACTTTCAGTTTTTCTGTCTGTGAGATGGGAATAATAATGCCTATACTAAGACTATCAGGAGGATTGCATACAGTGTTGTCAGTACATGGATAAATGTGGTGACATTTGTAATACTTATCAGATAGCATCTCCTGACCACGCCTGACACAAATGGGAAGCTGTAAGGATTTCTCTAACGCTTTCAGAGTGCTGTGGTGGCCAATAGTCTCATAGACCAGTGGTTCTCAAATTTAGCCTCACATTAAGAACATCTGAGAATCTGGTAAAAATTCCCAACTCCAGGCCATTCAGGACCAATTAGTTTATAGTCTCATGAGTCCTGTGTGATAGATTTTCAAGCTTCCCAGTGATTACAGTGAGTTGGCAAGTTTGACAAGCCATGCTGTCCACATCTAGTCTAAAATGTGAAGAAAATCTAAAGACCACACCTCTCATCTCAAGGACATGTTACCCAGGCTTAAAAATAAACCATCATAGTAATTTAGAAGATTTTCTATTGTTTTGAATTCTTCAAGGACTCAGCAGGTTGCTGTCAGATAAATGCTAACTTCCAAACGTAGTTTAGTAAAGTGCAAAAATTAAAACAAACAATTATTTAACTGGTTGGCACTGTTTTATAATCTTGAGGCTAGAAATCCTGATGGCCATGACCTTTGAGACATGTGACGGCTTTCTCCTTGAAGGGCAGGTATAATCTCCAAGTTGAGGCTTAGCAGAAACTAGGCAGCATGCACAGCTGGGAAGTGGGCTTATGAGATGACATCCCTTTCACCGAGCAACATGTCATTTGTCACAAATGACTGTGGCTTAATGACCGCTTCCGGGGTTTGACCAGGCAGAGAGATTTTGTTTCAGGAGTAGAGAAAAGAGATGCTCTGTTTTACGTGTACATCACAGCACACAGGATTCTGGATGTTGCTCAAAATTGGTATTTTAAAAGTATGTAGCAGACAAAAATGTTTTCCTGGCCATTCAACAATGTCGCTTCATTAAAGAGGACATATTTATCTATGTAAGAGATGTGCAGTCTTAAGCTCAGACCTGCAAAGATAAATGGATAGAACATAATAAAATTTCAGAGAAACAGAAGCATTTAAGAATTATAAGGTACTCTTTTGCTAGATAACATATTCAACGCACATTGACAATGATAGAAAACAACTGATAATTGAACGAAGATCCAGTGTAAAATTGTCAACTTCATATCACCACTCAGTGTTGATCTTTGATGAAATGTGGGGATTGACCCCAGGTCAGAACTAGAAACGAGTCTTCCAGTCCTGAAAGGATTTCCCAGCACAGGAAACCACAGAAAGATTAGAGAAAATAGTAGAAATAAATAGTCAACAATTTACCTTCTATTGACACTTAATAACTGTACATACTTATGGAAAGAAAAAATGTAGATATAAATGCCTAATGTCTATTTCCTTAAACGTTTGTCATTTCTTTGTGTTGAATTTTTCAAACCCTTCTTATCCTACAGTTCTTTATATACTGTATAAGTTATAAATGATACTGGTTCTACTGTTCTATGGAATACTTGAACTTATTCCTCCCACTCAGCAGTATGCTGATATTTAGAAATCATTCTCTATGTAAATTTCTCACAGTTCCATAATTATTTTCCAAGGTAGCAACTCAACTGTCAAAAAATTCTTTAGTTAAAGCTTCTGAACACACAGCCACATTTATCTACTAACCCTAAAAGAACCTTATTTATTTATTTATTTATTTATTTATTTATTTATTTATTTAATCATAGAGCTGGGGATCAAAGCTATGGCCTTGAACATGCCAGCTGAGTACTCTCCTACTATATTTCCAGCCCTTCAAAAAGTCTTCTTAATAGTAATAAAATTAATTTAAATAATAAATATTTCCAGGACTTAATAAAGTAAGATTGTTAAGAAATTAGAAATATGTTTTTAGTATGTACAGAATGGGCATCTCAGTATAAGCCAGTTTTCCAACTGGATTAATTCTTTCTGGTAAGTGTAAGTAAAGCCTAAAGGAATTCAAGTGTAAACTTCTCTGTGTGAACGAAGTGACAAAACATGAGCATAGGGAATATCCATCTTTCAATTCCTTCTTTCTTTGCTTGTTTTGAAGTGAAAGCCATACTTATGTTCCTAATATTTACATTAGTGAATTCTGAGTACTATATTTCCTTCTTACAATTTTCCTCGCCAACATTTCTTATATTTTGAAATTATTTCATTCTTCTTCTCTTGCTGGCTAGATAGCTAAAGGCCATGTCATTTGAAATTGATTGAACAGCTGCAATTTCTGGGCACTGGCATCCTTTTCACTAGCTGACAACTGCTTTGAAAGACCATCCTATGCATGAAAACTTTCATTATTTGCAACGGCAGGTGTTTATTGCCTTTTGTGGATGAAATTCCTTGTAGCAGTGGGATGGAAATCGTAGTTGCCAAAGGAGTTAACTGACCTTCATCATAGAATTTGTCACTTAGGGGAACTAATGCAGCTTGTGCCATTCTGTCACACATGGAAGATGTTGGATTAGACAGTAATGTCAGCCTTTAAATCAAGAATAAGCTATTTACACCATTTAAAAATGAAACATATTGTCTCTGATGTAGTGTAGTCCTGTTTTCAGTAGAACTAAAAGTAACAATTTCACAAGATTTGGTAGAATTCTTCTTTTTTTAAAGACTTATTTATTTTATGTATATGAGTGTTCTGTCTGTATGTACAACTTTATGCCAGAAAAGGCATCAGATCCCACTATAGATGGTTGAGCCAACATGTGGTAGCTGGGAATTGAACTTAGGACCTCTGAAAGAGCAGCCAGTGCTCTAAACCTCTGAGCCATCTCTCCTGCCCCTAGAATCCTTACTTATAATCCAAGTGAAGTATTAGTAGACAGATTTGTCAATGAGATTTTGTGTGTGTGTGTGTGTGTGTGTGTGTGTGTGTGTGTGTGTGTGTGTGTGT
>CABHPR010125500.1:23821-39729 GCA_902168415.1 Peromyscus melanophrys
TGTGTGTGTGTGTGTGTGTGTGTGTGTGTGTGTGTGTGTGTGTGTGTTTACGCTCATGCATACATGTAATTGAAACTTAAACTCTCAATCCTTCTTCCCCAGCCTCCTGAATGCTGGGAATATGTGTGTGCACCACCATGTTTATGGCCTAAGAAACATTAAAAAATGTATTCTTCCCTGGACTTAAAACCTGTGGAACACATTGGTACCTTCATGAAGAATGCACTACCCATTCAAGTTTTTAACCTATTCATTGACATGACTACAATGGTGTCAATTTTCAGGAAGAAATGTTGTTATAAGAGTATAAATTTATAAAAATAAAACAATATATAACTTCTAAAGTTTATTTAAATGTTTACTGCCTGAAGTATTTACTCACTAGTCATTCATTTGACACAGGGGTGTTTATTGAGGGTTGGCATACAGAAGCTGTGGTTCAGGGTGGCCAAGGCTGCATCTCAAGTTGGTGCTTAGGCTTGATAATGTGTAAGAGCTCTTCACATGGTCCTGGTTTTGAAGGCATAAAGGGGTCTAGGAGAGCAGCTGAGGCTGGACACTGTGTGGCAGGGTTGGAGTTCCCACGGAGAGGTTAGGAGAGGCCATTGGTTAAGGTGCAGCTTCATTTGCAGTGGAGACCCCAGGATTGAGATGATCATGGAGAGAAGCTGAGGTCTGGAACTGTGATGGACTAGTAGAGGCCATTGGTGAAGGCACAGCCTCAGTTGCAGTAGAAATCCCAGCACATTGGAGACGCCAGGACTGTAGGATGACCACCAAGAACAGCAACGGGAAAGCAGACTAACACATGTTCTTTTATCTTCCTCACATTCCTACTGACCCCTACTGACCTACTACCAGTCTCTCTCCTGCTTCCATGTCTTTTAAGGTCTTGTTGCTTGTTGTGTGCTCACGATTGTAACAGCCATGTCAGGTACAGGGGACAGTATTCTGTAATATCCCTCCCTTATTTCTCCCCCCAGGTCTTATTGTCTTTCGGCCCTCTATGCCTGCTTTGCCCGAAAGTGAATCATTTGGATATCACACTTGGGGCTGAGCACTCAGGAGCACCTTGTTCTCAGCACTTCATCAGGTTATCAGTCTCTGTTTTAACTGTTACCCACTGCCAAATGAGGTTTCTCTGATTAAGGCTGACATCTGTACTAGTCCATGGGTATTAACAAGTATTTCAACTGCGACTTAACAACATGTCTTTTTAGTAAGCTGTAAATTTTGGATTCTCCCATATTGCCTGTGACCTTTCTACCCACCATTTGCTCCTTTGCTAAAAACTACTTGAGTTTATTTTAATGAAACAGGGTTTCTTTCTTTAGGTGTGTAGGCAAATAAAATAAGACATTCTGTAAGTGGAAACATGAAGTGGTTGAGGACAGTCAACCTCACTTAAAAAAAAAATCAATAGCTTTGATTTAGAAATATGTCCCAAGAGCAAAGGAGGAAATGAAAATCACTTTTCCCTCAGTATGGGGAGATAACCAACTTACTGGTGTATAGCATTCCAGGTTTCTTCATACACATATAAGCCTGTACGTATTTAATTTACAAAATGGGACCATATTCTGTATAATAATTATGATGCATTATAAATATCTTTTACACAATGGGACTTGGTTATGAGGAGCGATACAGGTGTATTCCTCATGTATGAATGTCTCAAAAATTAAAAGATTTAGAAAAGAGATCTGGTTATAACTAATGGTTGCATACTATTCCAACATGTATTTTATAACATGAGATAGTTCCTTAAACCCTTAGCTTTGGGTATTTAAAGTACACACTCTTCAAAACACTTGTCTGTTTTCTTTGCTTAAGGCAAATGTCTCACCTTTAATGCATATTGCTGTTTTAGACAGAAGTTTATTAGGAGGTTATTCTGTGTATTGTAGGGCTATGCATTTAGCCATAGTCCCTGGCTTCTATCCATTAGATGACAGTTCATCTCACAGTTGAAATGAAGAAAAATGTCTACAGATAGTGCCCAAAGTCTTTTGTGTGGGGTTGAATTTTGGAGATCGACTCCAGTTGGTAACTACTGATTGAATCAAATAATGAAAGGAAACATAAATAGTTATACCTGTTAATTGAAAAGGGTAAAGTTTGGAAGTATCTAGATTTGACCTCAAATTGAGTTCTCTCATTTTCCAGCTCTGTAAACCTGGTTAAGAGAATGATAGAGCTAAGATCTTGAGATCTAGATGTATATGCTATGGACTCTGAGAGGTATTCATAATTTGCCAAATAATCTGCTTTGTAACAGGCCCTTAATCTCAGTAGTTGAGTTAGTTCTTTTTAGTCTATTATTTTTGGGGTGAAGTTCGAGACAGGGTTTCTCTGTGTAGTCCCGCTGTCCTGAAACTTGCTCTATAGACCATGCTGGCTTCAAACTCACAGAGATCCTCCTGCCTCTGCCTCCTGAGTGCTGAGACTTAACGTGTTCACCATCACCCAGATTCTTCATTCTAGTCTTACAAGCCCCTAAAAAATGGCCTCTCTGGAGTACACATACCCAAATGAGCTTTGTGTTCCATCTATTGACTAGCAGGCATTTGGCTGAGGAGCTACAGTTACTACTGAACACAGTTAGAGGACTCTGAGGCCAGACGACCCACGTGAGGATTTCTTGATAAATGCAAGGATTGACTCAGTATGAGGACATGGAAGTATACACGAGGTTTCCACCCAGGAGAAGGTGTCTAGCAGGCAGCACCATAAGAATAGAAGACAAAGTAGTTATGGGCCTTTGATGACAGGAGCGTGGTGTTGTTTCATCATAGGGCATTGCCATTAATGTGACTCACACTGACAGCTCTGTGTATCTCAGTTTGGAATTTTGGATTCTGAGGAGAGAGCTGCTTTGTGTCAGAAACCGTCATCTGCAGCAGCTGGCTATTTACACGGTGTCACTTTCATGTAAGAACATGGCCTCATGGTCTTTGCTTGTGCTTGTTATATATAGTAGTTTCCTCTGAGAAAAACCTCCATCTTGGAGGAATGCTCATTAAGATACAGGATGTTAAAAGATAGGTAAAAACAATAGGATGTTTTAAGAGGAGATGAAACGCTTCATCTCAGGTAATAAACATCTCAGAGGTTTCAGGAAGTCCCTGAAACTGACCAGATTCACAGCCTAACCCTCCACCACCCCCAACCTCAGCCTTTATAAACAGTAAGAACTGTTGAGAGACACTCTCAGACCAGTCAAACCACCTGAAAGAGAAAGACTCAGAAAGACAAACATGGTATATACTCACTCATAAGTGGATACTAGATGTAAAGCAAAGGATAACCAGACTGCAACTCACAACTCCAGGGAGGCTACCTAGTAAAGAGGACCCTAATAAAGACACAGGGATCGCCCAATGACAGAGAAATGGATGGGATCTACATGAGCAAACTGGGGGTGAGGGGGGGTAATGGAGGGCAAGGGTCCGGGGAAAGAGAGCTTAGGGGAGCGGGAGGTCCCAGCTGGATCAGGAACAGATTGGGAGAACAAGGAAAGAGACACCATGATAAATGAAGGCCCCATGAGAATAGAAAGAAGCAGAGTGCTAGAGAGGTCCCCAGGAATCCACAAAGATACCTCCACTATAGATGACTGGCAATGGTTGAGAGAGTGCCTGAGATGACCGACTCTGGTGATCGGATGGCCGAACACCCTTACTATCATGGTAGAACTCTCATCCAGTGACTGGTGGAAGCAGACGCAGAGATCCACAGCCAGGCCCCAGGTGGAGCTCCAGGAGTTCAACCAGCGAGAGAGAGGAGGGATGATATGAATAAGAGATACTGAGACCATGATTGGAAAAAGCACAGGGACAAATAGCCAAACTAGCAGAAACACACAAAATGTGAACCAATAGCTGAGGAGCCCCCATGGAACTGGACCAGGCCCTCTAGGTAAGTGAGACAGTTGATGAGCCTGAACTGTTTAGGAGGCCCCCAGGCAGTGGGACCCGGACCTGTCCTTGGTGCATGAGCTGGCTATTTGGAACCTAGGGCCTATGCTGAGATACTTTCCTCAGCCTTGGTGCAGGGAGGAGGGGACTGGACCTGCCTCAACTGAATCTACCAGGCTGGGCTGAATCCCCAGGGGAGATCTTGCCTTGGAGGAGGTGGGAATGGGAGTGGACTGGGGGCGGGGAGGAGGGAGGACTGGGCAATCTGTGGCTGATATGTAAAATTAAATTAATTATAAAATACAAATATTTATTTAAAAAAAAGAGACAGAAAGCAGCTGGGCTATCTACAAAACCCTCAGACAACGCTGAGCTGCCTAGAAGAGGCTCAGACAAACCAAGTTGCCTGGAAAGGGCTTTCTACCCTGTTGGGCTGCCCGCAGGCTGTGCAGAGTGCTCCAGGTTTCCAGCTTTCATGGGTGATCACCCGTGTTGGAGTGAGCTTTTAGTCATGCAGCTGTCTTAGAGTAATTTCTGCTCCTGTAAGTAACTTTTCACCCAAATTCCTATAAGTTAGCATAACAAACTCATTCTTTCACCATGCTGGACTTCGGCGGCGTTCTTACGTTTGTCTGTCATTGGTTTCCTATCTGGGACGAGTAGCCATTTGTTTGCATTTCTCTAGGAATATGTCAAACAAAAATGCTTATGCATTTTTTTTTCTCCAGAGGGGAAATTTTTTTGCTAAACATGTATCTTTGAAGTATCCACCACAAAGCAATGTGACAGCGCACGATGCTTTGAAGATGGCTGGCGTGCTCCAAGGAAGGTGGGCCAAGGGTGTCAATAGATTTGGGCCAATGTGTTTATCTCTCAGTGTGCGGCTGTAAACTCCCTCAGGCTAGACACTAGACTGTCTTCTTCCCAGATAAAAGGAGACTCTTAGTGTTGCTGATAGTACTGCGTAGCAGTGCCAAGGGCATTTAGGAAAGACCAGCACATTATCTCTCATACAGAGCTGTTTCCAAACCACACCTTGTGGTTCTGTTGGCCCATCACACAGAGCATTAGTATCCACTATTATATTTAACCATGATACTTTGATTTCCTTTTGTTTGTCATGGCTTCCATACTGTGAGCTCCTACAGGGCCAGGGTTATTATTATTTGTCTTGATCCCCAGAATTGCTCTTGGCAGAAAGCAGGACCTCAATATTTGCTTGACTGAAATGCAGCAGCTTTCCTGTTTTCGGATTGATCCCATTAGTCAGTGGCTCCTATCCCATGAGCTTCCTACACTGAGAATAAATGAATGATCAAACTGATGGTTATCTTGGCCAGCTCTGAGAATAAGTCTAGAAATGTATCAATGTATCATAGCAACCAACTGGATTCAAAAAGCACAATTCTTAGTGCCACCAGGGGCTTGATTAGAGGCGTTGTTGGTTTTATTGTTGGCATGGTCAATATTAATATGGGCTTCTATGCTTTGGGGAGATTTTCTTCTTGAGAAGTTACACACAAGAGTGCTCCCCAGTACCAACACAGCCACACAGATTAGGAGTGTGTTGTGTCTTAAGCATTTGATTCTAAACAGCTTTGCACTGAAGGTCAAAAACAGTTCACTTCTGATGTATATTTAGGACAGCCTTTAGGTTATCTCTGTGATAACATTACTGTCACTCTTTCCATTGCTGGTACAACTTCCAGGAGGAGAGGAGGGCAGTGTATCTTACGTCACTGTATTTCATGTGGCTTACTTATGACGCTTACATGTTGTGCATAGGGTAAAGGTACATCACAAATATAGCCATGTGAAAAGCTTAGAGACACTCTACTCTGTTTATCCACTTTGTGTTTTTCTAGGCCTTAAGAATCAGAGACTAATAACTTGTATCTATTTATTATGTGGTGTTTTGCCTGCGTGTCTACCTGTGCACCACATATGTGCCTGGTGCCCGTGGAGGCCAGAAGAGGATGCTAGATCCCTCGGAACTGGAGTTACGGACAGTTGGAATCGTCTTGTGGGTGCTGGGAATAGAACCTTGGTCTTCTGGAAAAGTAGCCAGTGTTCTTAACCTTAAGCCATCTCTTCAGCTCTGAGTCTGCTAACTTTTAACAAAAAGGCCCAAGCTGAAGCTATTTGGTGGGGTGAACGTGACTAAGGAGCTACGGCTGGTTTTATAGACACAAGTTCTCTAGTTATGTAACTAGGGAGCTGTCTTTTGGTCTTTGATCTCAACAGCAGCACACATGCAGACCTATACTTTTTAACATAATAGTATATATTCCCGACACTAGGGTTATATAATTTCAGCTAAGGGAACCACATGGGTACAGGCCCCAGCTCTGCATATCCATCTTTTCCTGAATTCATGTCATAATGTCTTTGCTTGAATTCATGTCTGTAGTTTTTACTTAGGTCACTTTTTGGTGAATAAATGAATGAATGAATTGTTCCTATTCCTAATTTTTATCTTGTTTACTTTTTTTATTTCTTGTGTGTATGTGTGTGTGTGTGCCCGTGCATGCTTCTAATAATATTCTCTTTATAGTTGAGAGAACTCTTTTTAGCCCCTTTACATCTTTAAAACCAACCATTCAATCCTACTATGACCCTCCTGGGTACCTTGTTTTAATGTGATCTCCATTTAAGCTACAGTCGGTGGAGAAAGGACAGTTCTTGGAGGTCCCAGATCTGCAGCTGTCATACTGTCTCCCCTCAGCTTGCTTCTCACTTCCGTGTTCAACATAGCAGTGAAGAATCCAAAGGCTGCAGTGGCTAGAGAGTCCTTGGGGATGAAATCTTGCCTGGTTTGCACCTTCGGTTAGGAGAGGAACACATAGTAAACATTCTACAACCAGGGTTGCCATTTGTTTGAAGAGCCAGAGAGTAGATATTTTTACTTGTAGCCAGATTTCCTTTGCTTCATGAGTTGGCCTACTGTAGAGTCAAAATGCCCACAGACCACACACCATCAGGTGTCTGTGTATGACTGTGGTCTGGGTCTGAAATATGAATTTCACAAAAGTTTCACTTTTCTCAAATAGCTTCCCCCCCCCATTTAGTGATAGAAAGAAAATAATGCTTCTTGTGTGTTACCAGATTTGGTTGTTATTTGTAATATTTTCCCCCAAAGTAGTATTTTTATTATTATGTTTATTTGAAGTTCAAATTTAACTGAGCACACTGTATTTTCTTCTTCTGAATCCCTAGCTGGCCTTGGTGTCTTGTTCATGGCTTTCAGATTTCTCTCCTACAACTGTTCAGTTCTTCAGAAGTATTTCTTGCCAGGGGAGTGGGTGGTACAGGCATAAGCCTATGATGTTTTGCACATCTAGTTTTAAATAGTGATTTGAACATCTTCTTTAATGGAATTCTTTGGTGAGGAAGGAAATATTGAGATACTAAGTAAACAGTTTGGTTCCAAAGAGTTGTGATGTTAGAGATCGTTTGCGTAAGTGGTTTGTAAAATTAGGTTAAAAGTGTGATACGCATTTTTCTTAAATTTTATTTCTAAGGGTCTAGGGAGATGTTCAGTTGGTAACTGTAAGCATGAAGACCCAAACTCAGGCCCCAGAGCCCATGTAAAGAAGGGTGGGCATAATGGCACACGCTTGTAATCCCAGCACTGGCGATGAGAGGCAGACTGCTGGTGAGACTCAGGCCAGGAGAGATCATCAAAAAAACAAGGGGGTGGCTCTTGGAGAACATCCAAGGTTGACAATCTGTTTTCACATATGCATGCACACCACCACACAAGTGCATCCACACAAACATGTTTCTGAGCACATACTTACCTACCTATACATACATAGAGAGAGAGAGAGAGAGAGAGAGAGAGAGAGAGAGAGAGAGAGAGAAAGAGAAAGAGAATTTGTTTCTAAGATGCTTGTAAATGAAAAATACTGTATTGAATTTTCCTTGTTATAGGACGGTGACTAGTGACTAATTATTTGAGCTAACAATTTTCTAGTTCTTTAATATTCATACATTCAGTGATTTTGTCTTTGCTTTTATTTCTTGAGTGTCAACTATTTGCTAAGCAGATTTTGGAAGCTGGCTATGCAATAGTGAAAAAATGGACAGAGTCTTTGTATCCAGGGAGATTATCTTCTAGTTGAGGACATTAAAAAAGCAAAAATGTTTATTGTGTATGGTGTGAAAAAGAAAAAAAACAAAATAAAGAAGAATGGGTATTGCTGGGAATGAGGGGGACTTCACTTTCTGTAGAGGTCCTATGGGGACAATGGAGAAAGGACCACCTGCTAAGAGGGAGAAAATGTCCCTGCCAGTGTGATGCTTCTGCTGTTTGAAAAACAGTAAGGAGACAGAGTGAACAATGGGAACAGTAGGAGCTGAATCTTAGGGTATAATATCAGTGAGTTTTTCTGATTATTTTTAATAAAACATTTTAATGCATGTGCATTCATCAGGTGAGTATGTTTGTTTTGCTTCCTCTCTTAGTCCCTTTTTTTTTTATTTAAACTGCTTGGCCATTAGCTCAGGCCTATCATTGTCTAGCTCTTACTCTTATATTTAGCCCATTTCTATTAATCTTTACTTTGTCACGTGGCTCGTGGCTTACCGGTACTTTACATCTTTCTTCTCCTCACCGCAGCTCCAGCCAGTCTCTCTATCCTTCCTTCCTCCTCAATTCTCCTCTCTGTTAGTCCCGCCTATACTTCCTGTCTGGCTATTGGCCAATCAGTGTTTATTGACATATAGTGATATCCACAGCACTTCCCCTTTTTTTTCTTTTTCAAAAAGGAAGGTTTTAACTTTAACATAGTAAAATTACATATAACAAAACAATTATCGAGCAAGAATTACAGTTACAATATTAAAGAAGATATCCTATCTATCTTATATTTATGAGTTTAAGGTTCATATTTGTAGCCATGTTAGTTAAGTCTTCTAGGTATACATAGATATATTTCAGATAGATAGGTAATCTTCAAATACTTCAAAGACCTACAGAATATGGCATTTAAAATGTTTAAAAAATTTAGACGTTCTAGACAATGAGACATGTCTGCTCCTGGCAACACTGGATTTACTTCAGAGGAGGATGGGCATCGAAGACACTCCATATGGAGTTTATCTTCACCTTGGCAAAAATAGCCATTTGGACAAGAAACTGTTCTCTCTTAGTCCCTTATAGTGTAATGTATGATTGAAGGACTTTGTATCAGTATATGTGGGCTGGCATCATGACATTGATGTTGTGTTACATCAGAGGAGTAAGCGTCATTGAAACTTTGTCTCCTCTTCATGAGAGGGATTTAGCCTATTTTGGTTGTACACATGACATGTTATGCAGAATTATGACCTTGTTCTGTTTACTTAGAGATTAAGTATGGTTTAAGGAGATATATGTGGGTGACAGATTGGTAAAGACTTGTAATGGTGAAGCTTGATTGTCCACTTGACTGAACTGAGAGACCTTTAGTAAATTGTGAAGCACATATCTGTGGAGTGCTTCCAGAGACAGGCTGATGGGTCAGTGAACTGGGTTTGAAGAGGGTCTGCCAGGTCTTTAGCTTTGGGGTGGGCCTGTATGGTTGGTTCTTCTTATTCTTCCAGCTTCCTTATGGCTTTCCAGCCTGCAGATACCTATTGTGAGCCTATGTAGCTTCTGACCGTATAAGGCAACAGAATAAATCCTCTCTTGTAATTGTGCATGCATCCTGGTGTTTCTCTTACTCAAGAACTCTGGCTATCTGATAGGGTGACAGGGCAGGGGAGGCAGGGGGTGTAGTGTGCAGGTTGTGTATTGCCTTGTAAAATGTCCTTTCAGTTTGCTGAAGCAGAGTTCAATTTGGGGATTTTGGAACATTAGGAGGACAAGCTTTACTTAATCACTGGTTCCACTTCATCACCCTACCATTGTGTGCCTTCATAGGAGATTAGAGAGAGCAAGGGCAGAGGCAGGAGACCAGTTAGGGGGCTACTGAGTAATTCAGGTGAGAGATAATGCTGCCTTGGGGGCAGCACAGCTGTGGTGGAGGCGGTGTGAGGTCATTCTGGCAGCGTGGGACTCAGAATTGGCCAGCTCTGCAAACAGACTTCGTGTCGGATGTGAAAGAAAGAGACAAGAAGATAACTTCCAGATTTTTGGCTTGAGCAACCGAGAGGAGGGATCACTTATTTACTGAGAAGGGGAAAAGGATGGGAGGAGACTCGGAAGGGAGAATCAGGAGTTTGGGTTGGAAAGAGATAAGTGTGAAATGTGTATTAGGCCTTTAAATGGAGCTGTCAAATAGGCATGTAGATAGATGAGTCTGCTGTCCAGAGTTGCTGTCTGCACCCCAGATAGAGATTTAGAATCATTGTGTATAGACAACGTTGAAAGCCAAGTAACATGGTGAGCTCATCAAGGGAGTGAGTGTAGCCAGAGGAAAGACGAAGGCCAAAGAGTCATGTTTCATGGGAATTCATTGAAACGGCTTGATAGCGGCTGTGTTAATCATAACCACAGAACAATTAATATTTGGAATATCACATTGTGAAAACACCAACTGCTTTATGGTAGAAACCTAAATATCACACAGAACCCTAAAGGGTCAGATATATCTTTTCTGAAAATGAAATAAAAATGTTTAAAACCCACTTAATTTCCCCACCGGAACAGCTAGACTGGAAGTATAAGAACTGGCTGGTTCACTGGGTTTTTTGTTTGTTTGTTTGTTTGTTTTTGTTTTTTTGTTTTCACTTAAGAAAGCTTTTGGTAAGTGAAAGCAGTTTAGCAGTAACTTTCAGCTTAATTGATTCCTTCCTATTTATGTCTTACAAAATACATTCATTGCCAAGTTTAAGAAGTGGTGTCTTGCTATGCTTTTTTTTTTAACCAAATACACTTATCTTCTGTATTGTCTACATTATCTATATTGTTATCTACTTTTAAGTGTCTTAAGGATTTTGGGAATAACTCCTCTGGGCCTATATTCCTCCAAACCTAAACAGAATATAACAAAATAGAACCTCTTTATAGTGGGATATGCCCTCTATCTCCATTTCCTAGGTATTATTAAACTCTTTTTTTAAGGTAAAGAAAACCTATAAGCTTCGAATATTAAAATGGTTGTGGAATTCATCAAAGAGGGCTTTGAATCTAGTCCCTGGTGCTATCTTTGATATGCTATATCATTGGCATTTAATTTGTGAACTGAATAGCTTGGTAGGTTGTGTGTGGCTGGAGATGCCCTAAGTGTCTGGCCATGGGTGATGACTACCAGCCTGATGCATAGTCCACACTCAATGTGGGAAAGCTGCCTGGTTCCTGTTGTGATGGCCACTTCTAGTCAGGAAGTGTACCATTCTAAAGTAAAAACACAATGGGACCTGCCTTCTGCCACTGAACCTTCTGGGTCCTGTTGACAGAGAGGCTGTCTAAACTTGTGGGAGACAAGAAATTGCTTGGCTTTTGTGTAGCCCAACCCCCATGCAGTTGGGCCTCTTCTCCTAACCTACAAGACCAATATCCAGGCAACCTGGAGGACCAACAGGCTTTGGTTGTTGTATTTTATTCTTCTGGTCAAGGGGATTTTTTTCTTTTTCACAGGGATTAAGAAAAATTAATTCGCCGGGTGGTGGTGGCACACGCCTTTAATCCCAGCACTCGGGAGGCAGAGGCAGGCGGATCTCTGTGAGTTCGAGGCCAGCCTGGTCTACAAAGTGAGCTCCAGGAAAGGCACAAAGCTACACAGAGAAACCCTGTCTCAAAAAACCAAAAAAAAAAAAAAGAAAAATTAATTCATATCCTATAATTACATATAAATCACCTGTAGCATCGCTCCTCATAATGGCCATTTATTCAAAAGAGCAATTACCCACTATGCCTCTTTAAAAATCTGAGTGGTACATGTGAGGTCTGTAACATGAATTGTTAGAAGGTCTCATTAATAAAAACAAACCTGGAGCCAGGTATTGGGGTGAATGCTGGAAGATCAGAGAAGCAGAACAAGCCACAGCTTCCTCACCTTGCAATTCCTCAGCTGGTCCTGTTTCCTCAGACTGGAAGCCTCTGAGTCCTCATCCAGAATGAATCTCAGCTGAACTGCTTCTCGAAAGCCTGAAGCCTAACCAGCCTAGTTCCTGGTCCTCATTCCTTATATGCCTTTTTGCTTTCTGCCTTCTCTTCCTGGGATTAAAGGCTCACTTTCTGGGATTAAAGGCGTGAGTCACCATGGTTGGCTGTATCCTTGAACACACAGAGATCCAGGTAGATCTCTGCCTCTGGAATGCTAGGATTAAAGGTGTGTGCTACCACTGTCTAACCTCTATGTTTAATATTGTGGCTGTTCTGTTCTCTGACCCCAGATAAGTTTATTAGCATGCACAATATTTCGGGGAACATAATACCACCACAGAGGTCTGTTGTGGGAGCTGCTATTTTATTCATTTACTTATTGGTGTGGGTTTGTTGGTGTATAATAAATCATACCAAAGGCTAGTGCCTGGAAACAGTAAGTATTCTTCAGTTAGCAGATTCTGGAGGTCACACATTTAGTAGAAGCTTAGTTGGATGGCTCACAGAGTTTTTTCTGAAGGTTGGCTCAGATGCTGCCCAAAGACACAGATACTGAACTCTTGTCTGAGTCACCACTGAAAGTCATTATCAATGTCTGATTGCTGAGCAAATCAGCCTTGATCAGGGAGGAGAGACACTGCACACAGACATGAGCACAGGAGTCAAGGAGGAAGTGGGGGGGGGGGCTATGGCTATCTCCCACAGTCATTTAGGCAATTAATACCTGTCAAATGCTTACTATACACTAAGACACAGTGCTTTATGGAAAGCCAACTGATTATGTCACTGCCAATTGTACACCTCTTTTCCTACTGCATGTTTTTACTCCAGCCTCCTCCACATCTCCTTCAAGCTCCCGCTTTAGTTAAAAAGATTAATTATGCCTTGAAGAAGGAACGTTATTCCGATCGTTTTTGTGTTTATATGTGTGCATAAGATGTGTGTGAATGTATGTATGATGTGTACGCATGTATGTGTGTGTGCAGAAGCACGTGTGTCATGTTACCAGTGCCTCGGGTCCTTCCACATTGTTTGAGGCGAGCTGTCTTTGTTGTTTGCCTTGAGCTGCAGATGACAGGCTCACGGGCCCTGAAGCTCCCAGGGACTCTCCTGCCTCTGGCTCCCGTCTCACCACAGGAGCACTGGGTTTAAAGATGCACACTGACACACCTGGTGTTTTCACACTTATGTGATAAGCACGTTGCCCACTGAGACACCTCCCCAGGCCTGCTCTGACCTTTAGGTTGTTAACACCTTTACTGTTGTACAATAATTTCACTGCTTGAAAGAACCAAGTATTTCTTGCTAGACTTAGTATAGAGTAGTTTCCTTACACTATACTTATCTGGGGGAAGGAAGATCAAAAAGTCTATTTCAAAGAAGGAGAATATTTATTTAGTGGTTCCTGTGTGTGTCATACCACAATCTTGAATAGCAGATACGAAATTTATGTCCTTAACTTAAGATGAGAAAAGCATTTGCTTGAAAGTGTCAGTTACGTACTCTAAGTGGGTTCTGTTTCAGGTGCTTGAGATATAACAGTGAACAGAATGGACAGGTCAGGAACCTTATCTTATGATAAGGAGAGAAAGATAACAATAAGTAACAGGCTAGAAAACAAGAACTGATGAGCCAATGAGAGCAGTGTGTTAGAAGGTAGCATGCACTATAGAAAGGGGGGGGATTAAAGAGCAGAGTTACATCGTTTTGAGAGAATTGGGTGGGGGCAGGTGGCAATCCTAGCTAGTTGGAGACACTAGGCCTAATTGAGAAGGCAACATTTAAGACAAGACTTTTTAAGTTGGGTAAGGAGGGAAATGAAGACATGGTGTGGGGGTGAGTAATACTTAAAAATTAGCTGGTAGGACCAATGTGTTAGTATCTGCAGAATTGTTGGGCACAGATAGCAGAGGAAATGACCTGGTGGGGTGGGGAAGGGAATGTGTTCCATATGGTTGTTAATTATGACAAGGTATAGGATGGTGATCATGGAAGATGGAGGTCAAATGGAGGCGAGGGAATGAAGAAAACCCCTGAGGCTTTTAACAATCTTCATTATAACAATGTTATAATGAAGAACATTGAGGAATTACAGGTGACATCATCTATGACAGATTCAGAGAGGGGACTGGAAGAAGGCCGACCATAAAGCAGCAATAAGGAGCTAGGTAGATGGATCCTCGACTCCTAGCTTTGGCACCATAATTTATGCTCTGGTGTGGAGATGGCCTAGGATAGAGACTTATTATTAATTATAAAAGCTTAGCCTATAGCTTAGGCTTGTCCCACTAGCTCTTATAACTTAAATTGACTCATTAATATTAATCTACATTTATGCCATGTGACTTTTTACCTCTCTTCCATCTTGCAGTTCCTTTTATTCTCTCAATACCCTTTGGCATCTCTCTTGTGCCTAGATTCATCTCCTGTTTCTCTCTCCCAGAAGTCCCACCTAACCTCTTCCTGCCTAGTTATTGGCCGTTCAGCTCTTTATTAAACCAATCAGAAGGTGCCTTGACAAAGACACATTTTCACAGTATACAAAAAGATTATTCCACAACAGTTTTCAGCACAGTTTTTCTGTGTGAGGTGCTGCCTTGTGGGTTGGTAGCACAGGCATTGTTAAGATTATAGAATATCAGCCCCAACCCAATCCACTGACTTTGAAGCTTCTTTCTAACTAGATTGCCAGTGGTTTTCATGCCCATAGCAGTGGGAGAAATGTGCTCTGTGAACACATTTTTGAACTTTTTTTATCTTTTTTTTTTCAATGTTTATTCCAAATTTCAGGGAAGTAAAACTGGGGTAGTTTTTTGGATGAAAATTTCAGAAAAATTCAAGACATCTCAGAATTTTCCAAAATCAGGGGACAGGCAAGATAGCTCAGCAGGTAAGGATGCTTGCCACTAAGCCTAATGGCCTGAGGTCAATCCTGGGGACTCAAACGGTAGAAAGAGAATAGACTCCTACTCGTTATCTTCAGAGCTCTACATGTATGCAATGTCACTTAAGTGTGTGTGTGTGTGTGTGTGTGTGTGTGTGTGTGTGTACAACCAATAAATACATATATAGAGGTAAAATAAAATTGAAGACATTTCCAGAATTACAGCATGCAAAAAGTTGAAGGCAGAGAAGTACCAAGAGAAAAAATGCTTGTCACTTTTAGTTATCTGGCAGATGGCTATCCAGTCAAATCTGTCATGTCCCAGAGCTGTAGGGCTGTGTGAAGAGAAACCCCCATGGCTTGATGTCTTTGAGGTTCAGTTCTCTGATTTATAAGCAAGCTACAAGTAGAGGACAAGAAAGGGGAGGGGTAAAGATGAGTGTTTATTTTCTTCAGCTATTATTAACCTAAGCTTGGGTGCTTGTACCAAAGAAAGGAATTACTTGTATTTATTCTTAAGGATAAATTGCTAGCAATAAATTATAAGAGGGAAAAAAATAACCATGTGGGATAATTGACTGAAAAACAAATGTCAGTTAGAGTAAACAGAATGGATTCCACAAAACCTATTTGCAAAAATGTCAGAGGAGCTGAGTTGTTTTCCCTCACAATATTTGTGCTGGTATAAAGGGACTGCAGTTTAATTAAATGTCTCCACAGAGACGAGGCACTCCACTGGATGTCACTTTGAGATTTTGCTAAAGGAAGGACTGCATTGTGATTAAGTGAGGCAACATCTTGTCTGAGGCAGCAGAGGGAAGACCCTTCCATAGTGACAGGAACCGAGAGACACCTGCCTTGGAGCAGGACCTGGGCTCTGGGGACAGCTGCGTGATCTTGAGTAGCTCCCATAGGACATCCAGCATCGCAGTGTTAGACACTGGCTTTGTCCTGTAATGTGCCCATGACCAGCTCTAAACGTTTTCCAGCCCCCAAGCTCCCATTTCGCTCATAGTTTGTTCTAGGAAACACACACACACACACACACACACACACACACACACACACACACACA